>JADRCC010255127.1:0-27478 GCA_019843855.1 Hylomyscus alleni | reverse complement strand
TACTGGGAGTGTCTTATGTGATGAATATGGGTCAGACACAGAAGACCTCAATAAATATGTGGCTTAGTTGTGTCTCTATGCCATAGAAGACATTACATTCTAAGAAACTCTCACAAGCAGCAAAAGACAAGAAATCAAACCACAATTGTATCTTCTACAAACTTAGGATTCAAACTATTTGTAAAAGAAACGCTGTCTGAAACAACAGTCTCACAAAACAAGGCAATACATTTCATTCAGAATGAAACTATTTCCAAAGGAAGAAATGGCCAGTCACATGTCCTCTGGGCCACCAAGTCTCTGAGGGGTCAGCAGAGCAAGTGATAAAAATTTGAAGAACAAAGACCTTGTGAAAAATCAATGTTTATTTCTTGACAGTGTGATGTCACACAGGCGGGCTTTGTTTGGTTTTGTGTTAGAATCATTTATGTGTATATGTGGATGCCTGAATGTTTTTATGTGTACCATTTGAGTGCAGGTGCCTGCACTCCAGAAAATTGTCAGAGGCTTTGGAATTGCAGATGCAGGTGGTTGTGAGCCACTTAATATGGGCTGGTAATTCAACATGGGTTCTTTGTAAGAGTATCAAGCATTTTACAGCTGAGCTGTTTCTCCAGACTCTACTCTGCTGCTCTCAAACACTAATTCTAGCCCTCCAGTTTATCAGTTTCTTCTGTTACTACACATACACACCACACACACACACACACACACACACACACATACACGTATATATACACAATAAAAGTATATACATGCAATAAAAGACATGTGTGTATGTATGTATAAATGTGTGTGTATATATATATATATATATATTAGATACAAAGAAAACTGAGCAACACAACACACACAGACACGCAGACACACACACACAACCCCTCCAATGTCAAAAAACAGATGAATGAGTTGGGAAATGGAAAAAAAAGATTTTCAGCGAAAGTCTAAAATGCCAATCAATGTGGGTGCTTTGTCACTCCCCATCTAATTATCTCAACTAGTTTCTGCAGGCCACACACTCAACCTCCAGATAAACTTGCTCTTGGCCAGCATGCATGCACAGACAGTAGATGGTAAAGCATCCTCCAGGCCATTCAGCTACACTAACCCCAAAGGCCATCGTTGTTCAGCTGAATCACTAGACTCTTGATGCTGGGGTAGAAAGTTTTCCCATAGGGACCAAAGCAAGAACAAAGAGACATCATAGTTTCCTGAAACCTAAGGTCTTCAAATAGCTTCTTTCTTTTTAACAAAGATGATAATGGTATGTGCTTTTCTCTTTGGGTCATTCTGACAGAGAAAAGAATAAAGAATTAAAAACTAAAACCCATTGAAGGGAACATAAGACAGGTCTGGGCAGCATTGCTAACACAGCAGGTAGGACCAAAATCTCCATTAAACAATCTTTCACAAGAGCCAGAGGACACGGGGATGATCACTTTTACCCAGAAATAACCATTTGGGGGAGGGGGGATGGCGAGATAGCTCAGCGGGTAAGAGCACTGACTGCTCTTCTGAAGGTTCTGGGTTCAAATCCCAGCAACCACATGGTGGCTCACAACCACCTGTAATGAGATCTGACGCCCTCTTCTGGTGCCTCTGAAAACAGCTACAGGGTACTTATGTATAATAATAAATAAATCTTTAGGTAAAAAAAAAAAAGGAAAGAACCAGTTGGTAATTGTTCATAAGACTGTGGGAATACTGTGTGGGAGATTCTAATTACCACCGGAAGCTCTAAGAAGCCCTTTGAACCCAAGGTAACTAAAAGCAGGCTGAGTGCTGTCAGGTGAACAGTTCAGACTGAGTGGGAAGACTGTGTATGTCACAGGGTGATGCACTGGGAAAGGCAAACACATCATTGAGGGGATGACATAGAGGACCTGGGATAAGGGACCCGTCTCATTATGCATCTTTTCAACACTGGAATTTGTTGTCCCTTGGAGGGGATCTTCAATGAAGACAGTGGACAGTTCCATATGGTGTGGTGGGAACAGTAGGCAGACGTCTGTCTGCTCATCGATGGTCCTTAAAGCGCCTTAAGCCTGAGTCTTCCCTTGGCAACACTAGACGTCAGATTGTTTTTCCAAAGGAGAAACCCACTTAGCTTTTAAATTCCTAAAGAAGTTCAATGATCCACAGATCCGTTTGAACAAAAATGCAGTCCCTAAACGTGCACTCATTAAAGGAATCACCAGTTTGTCTAAGAACAGAAGTGGGTTTTCACTTGGTTTGAAGATTGTGTTTTTACTAACTTGAACTAATGTGTGGTTTCAGTGAAATCTAGTTTCTTCATGCAGAGTCAAGCAAAGAAAGCTAGAATTCTAAAAAAGAATTAATAAAAACATACAGGCTCAAACCTCACTCTTAATATGGATTCCAACCTATTCTTTCTGAGGAAAACTTGGAGACAAAATCCATGTTAATCATTTAAACTAGTTAAGTGGCTAAATAACAGTTCATAAATTGTAGTTATCCCTAGTGGAGGACATCCATCCATCTAAATTATTTTTGATAGCAATAAAAGATTAGTATCATGATCCACATCTTACAAATAGAAGCATTTATAACTGGTAAATTACATAAGGCATCAAAGGCTTGAGCTTCCTGAGGTGCACAGCTGGGATTTGAGTCCAGATTTAAAGGCTTCAACAGTCAACATTAGTCACTGTGCCACAAATACCTGCAGAGCCATGAAAGCAGTAGATCCTGTATGAACTAAGGTCAATAACCAGAGGGAGATGGCTAGACATCCATGTATTTTAACAGAGGCTACCAAACCTGTTCATTCTTTCTGGTGAAGGAAAAACATCCTTAGGAAACACACTGAAGACATCTAAACCCTGGTAGGGTCAGATCACTCAACTAAAAAAGCAACAAAGATGTTCAGGATATCAGGTTCTTTCTAAATTGGACTTTGGATAGTTCCCTGCCCCTTTTATTGTTATTGCCGTCTATATCATTGCTGCCTTCTCCTACTCATACCCAAGATGGGAAAGGTGGTTAGTTCCTATCATTCTGACAACACAAAGTCCCATGTGGCTTATTTGACCAGTTATCACATAGGATACTCCCTATATGAAATCTCAAACAGATCACTAGCCAAGTGCTGGAATGTAATCACTGGTGGTGGTATAATGGGCAAGCTGCCACGGGTTATGATGGGCAAGTGGCTGGCCAAAAAAGCCCTTGGGGTGGGAAACAGAAGGATCATTTGCAAGGCCAGCAGCACATCACAACTGGGAACTGAGTCACAGTGATCCAGTTTCCCTAATCTCATTATCCCCGGAAATGAGTCAAAGAAACGTTAGATTATTTGCAATTCAACCATCCTCTTGTTCACTTGCTTAATAATATGTATTAAAGTGCCTACAACTCGGTGTGCACTGACCTTATGCCAGAGATTTAAGTGAAGTCTGCATACTTCACTACAGGAGAGTAAATGTTGGAGTGTTATAATCATATATAGTTATTTCACCTTTGCATTTAAAGTGAGATATAAAGCCAGAGAGAGATGGTTCAGTGTTTGCTGCCAAGTTTGATGTGTGATCTGTATGGTCACAGGAAATAACCTACTCTTGCAGGCTGTTCTCTGACCCTCCCATGTGTGCACCATGGCAAGTGTATTCACCAACTCCACACACATAATACATAAATGTAATGAGATATTATTTTCATACTTTAAAATTTTCCTTTCAATTTTAATCAAAATGCATGACATATAGTTATAGTCCATGAAATACATCTCATTTTCAGTCTATTCACAAGACCTATTTAATTCCATAGCATTTTAGCACCTCCCTGTTTTACAGTTTCTATTGCTGTGAAGAGACACTAGGACCACAGCAACTCTTACAAAGGAAAGCGTTTAATTGGGGCGGGCTTACAGTTCAGATTTTAGTCCATTCTCATCATGGCAGGGAGCATAGCAATACACAGCCAGACACGGTGCTGGAGAGACAACTGAGATTTGTGGGCAGGAGGGAGATAGTATAGTGACACTGAAACTAGTTTGAACATCTGCCCAGTGACACACTTCCTCCAAACAAAGCCACATCTCCTAATAGTGCCACTCCTTATAGACCTTTTGTGGGGAAGGGAATTACATTCAAACTATCACACACCAGAATGGGTGATACAGTGGACTGCACCTTCTTCCATCTTGAGAAGTTTTCTTCCAAGTTCCAAATTATTTCTTCCAATAATTTGCATGCCAACCCTCCAGCCACCTGTAACTCAATGTGGTTCCCAAACATCCTACCACTGGCCCACTCACTTTCATACGCCTACTCCCTTGAGGCCTAGAAAATACTCTTCCTCACTTTTTACCTTTCTGGGCTCCAAAAATTCCTTCCCAAATATCTGTTTTGTTAGCCTTCAGTCTTTCTAGCAGTGAATGTTTGGAGGCAACACATTCTTTGCCTTCAGTTATCTGAGCATATCTATCTATCTGTGTCTTCAAATGGTGTTTCCAGGAGACAAGAGAATGCTGTTTATTGGACAGTTCTCCCTCTCCATCGTTTACAAGCTCTGGCTCCAGGATGCTGCAGGCACAGCGCTTCTGGAGTCAGAGATGAGGTTTTGCATTAGCATCTTTACTTTCTCCTGATTCTGTCAGGATTCTTTTTCACTCACTTGGTTTGCAGCATGACTGTGAAGTGCTCAGGAGCCTCTAAATTACAGAATCAAGATACGGAGATGTTTCACAAAGTTAAAACAGCTTTCCAACTTCTTGCCTCATTGGGCTCCTTAACTCCCCTTACTTATTCTTGTCAGTCAGTCATGTATCAAAATTGTTAAGTCAAGCTATCTTCACGCTTTTATTGACATGAACAGGAAGCCTGTCTTCAACCAGTTCAGCCTGGCCTAATAATTGTGTCCGCAGCCTTCATTTTCCCCATGCTTTATAATTAACTCAGAGTTCCTCCAAGCCCTAGATTTCTGCACTAACCCGACCTCCACGCTGTGCTGCTCTTGACTTTGAACTACATCGTTCTTCCTTGGCTTCAGGACTCAGCTGGATATTTCTTTTTATAGATGTCGTTTGCCAGTGTTCTACTTTGGTTTAGGTCCCTCTCTATATCCATGGCACCTCAGCCTCCATCAGCTTTTATCTCCTGAGGATTTATCTGTATCCCTCACTGCACTGTATCTTGACCAGGATTTAAAAACAACTATGTTTGGTTTGGGGGGAGGGGGTTGTTTTGTTTTTTAAAATTGAAATACATACTCTTAATACCAGATTCCATCAACAAACACTCCATATCCAGAAGTTTGGTAAAACTAAGCAGAGAAAAAGACTTTTTTTTTTAAAGATTTATTTATTTGTTTTATGTCCACTGTAGCTGTCTTCAGACACATCAGAAGAGGGCATCAGATCTCAGTACAGATGGTTGTAAGCCACCATGTGGTTGCTGGGATTTGAACTCAGGATCTCAGGAAGAGCAGTCAGTGCTCTTAACCACTGAGCCACCCAGTCTGAAAAAGACATTTCTGTTGGATACAGACAGAGGAGCATCTTTCAATCTGCTTCTGTTGGAAGCAGATACAGAGAAGAATCTTTCAATCTCCCAGATATCTTGTTATATTATGACACAATTGAAGAGGCCATCCCAAATGATACACAAATTCATGTCTTTATTTTTTTTAAAAATCATTTCAACAATATTTTACAATGAACAAGAAATTAGCTGGCTTAGTTGTGGAGCATTGCCTAGCATGTGCAATACTGAGGGTTCAATCCTCAGCATCCCCCAAAAGGAAAAAAAACAATTATCAACATCAGTATTTCTACCTAAAACCACTTCCTACACCAGAACTGAGCCTCGAAGACCCCAACATGTTAACATCTTCCAAACACAGCCCGCAGAAGCCAGCCCCTGACTACTGTCCTTTGAACTTCCCTCACTCCTACCCTCCACATGCAGAGGTGTTTTGAAGTCAGTTATTAGGTAAGTGTTCCTCATGAAAAACAAACTTTTCTAGGAAGCAAGTTCTATGCATAACTAATATTAAATGTATATTATTTCTGTAAGAAGTGGAAATCAAAACTTTTACGAGTTGTTTCCCAAAGCAAAATCTAATTCTGAATACTCTAGCTGTGAAAAAATAGACTTGTCCTTTCTTTCATAAATATAAGGTTCATTCCAAGCTCATGTGAATGAGGAGATACATAATACTGACAAAATGTAAAAGAAAGTTTTCAAGCTATTCTTTTAGAACTTTAGGAGTCACAGGTAGGGGTGACAGAAAGAGAAAGGTATAAAATAAGACATGAGACTCCACAGTCTCTCAGTGAGTGCACCGACTGCCCTCACAGTTTAATTTAAATGCTGCCATTTTACAACTATTTCAAAGACCTGAAATTTTTCTCAGGTGGAAATAAAATACCATATATAAATAGCTGGTGAACCTCAAAATAGAATTATCTGTTTTGTTGAAAGTTCCCTATCAGGCAAATCAAGAATTTTCATATAAGGATAAACGTATATGTAATATATGTATGTATATATGTATGCATATGTATGTGTGTGTATGCGTATACATGCAAAAATTTTCCTGCAAAGGACATCCACTCCTAGATCCTGATGCCATTCACACAATGGGATAGTGCTGCACGTGGCAAAATGGAAAGGTGTCCAAGTTAAAACCAAGGAAAAGGTTGCAGAAGTCTGCATTTTTAAAAGGCAGAACCATGAAAGGCATGCACAGATATGTAGACAGACATAATAAGACAGCATTCCTGAAAACTACAAATACAAGGAACAGTACATAGTCCCCTGAAGTGCAGAGGGAAACATTCTGCGTTTACCTTATACCCTGTGTACACTGCACAACTGTAAAAATCCTAAGCATGTTATTTAGAACTTATAAAGACTTCTAAGTCTTTAAAAATCTGGCTCTATTCACCACATTCTAGGAACACTATGGAACATTAGTTTACAACCTTTGCTGCCTCAAGGGTTATAATCAATCACAAGGCTACTTGTTTAAGATTGTGACTCAGACAAGACTGTGGTCAAGACTCTGGAGAACAAACCAATTTAAAAGTTAATCTAATGGGCGTGTCTATCAGCAATTAAAATGTTCTGTCTAGGATGTTTTTCTTTTTCTACAATTCTGAATCAAAGCATTCTGCTTTCATTAACTTCCACAGATCTGTACTGGACAAGAACAGACTTTAGAACAATGGATTCTAGCTATAGGCATAAAACATGCAGAATGGATAGGATATTAGATATACCTTCTTGGCAGAAGCCTTCACTGGAAAGAATAGCCCAAATCCTAAAACGGAAGAAAAGGTACCAGAGGAAAGCCCTCTCCACCTCTCATCCCGGTCCAGGATCTGCTCATTGAAAAGCTAGGGACATGGAAAGCAGTGAGATGGAGACAAGGAGCCCTTTGCAAGTACATGCTCGCTCCTGTGGGATTTGAACCCACAGGAGTGGGTTCTAGGAAGTACTACACGGGCACATCCGCAGACAGCAAGCACCTGTACAGCCCTATACCAGGAAAGACTACTGTATTCCCCAATCTTTCCCAGCACTTGGACATTTCCAAATTATAGTGTACTTTCAGAAATAAACTAGTGTCTAGATGCTTATAGAATGTATCATTAAAAATATAAAGGTTGTCAAATCCTGGATCTAATGATGAAAGGAGTGGTGAACCTAGTGAGTTCTGGGGTTACACACCAATCAGTGCTGTGCTGGAGCTGTCCAACTCAGGCTCAGCAGATCCACTCATGCTCCTTTCAATGGCATTTCATGATCCCAGACCATTTGTAAAAATAAGCCTGCTGCTACAAGGCAGGTTCCTTCATGTTTTCTTCAGAAATGGCTGGGAACACTCAGCAGCACTGACCTGGCTACACTCCTATCTTCATTTGTCCAAACACAATCATACGAAAAGCAAAGTAGTAATACTGCTTTAAAATATACAAAGTTCAACAAATTGATAAATTCAATACAAATAACCTAATTCATACAAACTTTTAATTACCTTTAAAAAAGCAAATTTTGATACTGTAGGGAGAACAGACTACATAGATAAAGGTAAGCTGTCCATACAATGAGCCACTGTCCACCTGGGGTGCCACGCTGTTCCATCCCATCCCACTACTCTACAGGTTAATAAGACTCATTGGGCTAGGGGGGTGTGGTGGCAGAGGCAGATGATTTCTGTGAGGTCTGAGGCTGGAGTTCCAGGACAGCCAGGGCTATGTAGAGATCCCGTCATTTAAAAAAAGCAAACAAACAAGACTCTACAGAGCAAACAGTACTTATTTCATCAAAGTATAAAAGAATTCATGTTAAATGATTTACATATTTTTGAGAATACAGGAAGTGAGTAACTTGGTAAAGAGGTTCAAGTAAAGAGACAAAGTCTACTAACACCTAAATATGAAAGCACAATTTAATCCAATAGTATTTTCTCCCAAGAATAAACACTGTTACTAGCTTACCTGTTCTATGCCTTGTAGATTCCAATACATGAGCTGATAGAAGAAAACCACTTAGGGTGTAAAAAAACACCACCCACACCATCCCCATTAGTACTTTAAAATATTTAACAATGATTTCAACTGGAATTTAATCAAAGGAAACAACAAAGGAGCAAAGGTTTCCCCAGATAGAGGTAAATAGATCAGGAACACACAAATTTAAAGTGCTGTGTTCTCAAAATGTTACCTGGGGACCCTGAATAGCTGCACCACGTCTAGCTGCTTTTCTACTAATCCTAAGGCAGTGTGTGCCTGTCTCACCGTCTGGATTTCACAAGTGCACAGCACAGATTCCAGTCCCTCCTAGCTATGGTACATGAAGAGTCTAAATGCAGGTAGTATGACTGACTATCTTCAGTTTCTATCAAGCCTGACATCAAAAAGGTGGGCAAAACATCAATAGTGTTTCCTGTCATTTTGGAAAAGTTATTTTATATCAAATATCTATGTTAACAAGTAATAGGACTATTATAGTCATATCTAAAAGGTATGCTTTAGAAATCCCTCTGTACTTATTTGTAACATACTAATCTATGAAAGAGTCAAGTTTCATAAACAAAAGCTCCTGGTGGGATCAATGGTTATAAGATCTATGACTATCAAACAGCACGTTTCATAAATGCTAGCACAGTGACCGTCAGCAGCCAGTCACTCTCTCAACTTTGCAACTGACAGAAAGTTACCAAGGACCTCCCATATAACAGGTGTTTAATTTACAGAACAAATGATCTCATGGAAGATGACAACCTAACCTCTATTTAAAAAAAAAAGTCTAAAATAAAACATTCCTTCATAAAAACAAGATCAAGACGTTTTTAAATTTATCAACACAACTTCATTTCTAGTCAGAGACAGAGCAGGAAGCGTGTTGTGAGCAATGAGCCCGCAGTGTGAAGACCCTCAGCCAGCTCTGAGCACTCTCCTTTCAATGCTCAACACAGTGCCAAAAACTAGAAGCAAACCCAAATTTAAGCCTAAAAGAAGGGGATTTTTAAAAGACAAAAAGCATGCAAAGACCAACTTTAACACTGGACTTGTTCTGAACCCAAGTACTTGTATTTTTATTATAGGCACTCACTAAAAGTCAAAACAATCCCCCTACTCCCATTTAATTATACGTCTCAAGATCTACTAGAAAAAATAGTCTTTAAAGTTATTTTGATAACAACTGTTTAATTTACTTAATAGATGGAAAGCCTGGTGGGTTATTTGGGTAATGGCCTGTAATTATATAGTTTAACTTGTACATATCAATTGATTTGGATCTAACACAATCTCAAACAAAAGTTTAAAGACATTTAAGTTTTCCCTCCATGAAAACAGATGAGATCCCCAAAATGTACAGAGTTCAAGACTATGTCCAAAATGCAGGAGAGCCTCAGCAACGCTAACTAGATTCTCAGTGGCAGGCTGTGCAGAGGAGGCTAACTCTCAGGCACGTCACTTGTCAAGTACACATAAAGCACAACTTCCCAATAAGGGGGCACCCGACTACAGTGCTTCCAGTAAACACCGAGACTGTAGAGTGTGATAATAGCCATCACTGCAAATATATATATAAATAAAAATACAATATAAATAAAACCTGTGAGAAAAGTGATGCTTATGTCGCTTAAAACCAATGCTTTAAAATTTTTAAAAGTTACTTTCTAACAGGCATTACATACTGGGTATGCAATTTTAGCTTTTTTGATGGCAGAGTCACTACCTCTCAACGAGGCTGGCTGTCCCTACAGAGCCTTTGGCAGTATGTGCTCTCCACCCTTGTTCTGGACCTTCCTTTCGTCAACACTAATATGCTATGGACCAATAAATCAAATTACCAAACTATTAAACACTTACATTCAAAGAAAACACATATGCTCTACATTCAAGATTTATACCTTAGGGGTATTGTTCAAAGATTTTCTGTTTTAATCATTTCAATTCTTAGTTGTATTTGGTTTTGACGAAAGGGCCAGATTATCCTGGGATGAACGAGGCATTACTACATATAAATATTTAAACAGTTCATTTGAATATTAACAAAAGGATAAACTAAAGTTAGTATTGCTACCTTTTTACACAAGTATTTCATCACTTTAAGGTAACATTGGGTTCCTTTTTCTTTATCCCCAAACAAACACAAACAAATGTTTGATAGAGAATATCAGTCTATCCAGAAAAAGAGGGGGAAACCTCAGGTGCAATCATGTCACAGTCAGCGCGAGTCTGCTTCCAATACATTCAAAGACAATGAGAAGAGAAGGGAAAAAATAGTTAAAGTCGGCCTTTTGCAGTCTGAGAATTCAAGATCTTTAAAAAATATTTGTAAATACACATACATGCAAATTCTCTATATTTACAAATTTCACAAAATTAAGAAGTTGCAGAGAAATTAGAAGTAGCATGGTGAATCTGACAAGCTACATTTAAATGCTTTTCCACTGTCACATTCCTGAATATAGCAGTCCTAGTAGTTTTAATAAATTTTCTACATGGCCTTTTAAAAAAAGTTAGTCACTAGAAGTCTTTAAGAGTTCAAGATGTTCTCAACTCACTACTCATTATTTAAGGCCACTTTGGTAAAGGCATTGCAGCAAGAACACAAAAACAATAGCATATTTTCTAATATTTATTTTGTTCACCTGCAAACTGTAGCAAAACATGATCAGCTTTATTCTGCAGACAGGTGTCCTCCACATCTTTAAAGAACTTAGCCATGTATGAATGAACAGAAGAGCTCTTTAGAAGGAAAAATTCAAGAATGAATAAAACCTTCTGATCTGAATTTTCCAGAAGCAATGCTTCAAATGATTTTAATCATTCATTCCAAGCTATATGACAGCACCTTAAAAGTGGCTGATCTATTTCCCCAGTAACATTTCTCACATAACAATGTGTTAAAGTTACAAATACTGATATGCACAAATAGCTAATTTCTAAGAAAAATATGTACAGTACTGCAGCATAATGAACGTGGGATCTGCAATAACTTAACATTAGCCAATTTTTAACTTACATGATGCCGCTACCTTTTCCTGCCAATTCACAAGTGAAAAGTTGTTGCTGAGCCCTCTGTTTTGCACATATTACCTGGTGTTTAATACACAATGCAGGCATTTTAAAGACTTCTCTCATGTTTAAAGCTAAGATCAGTGAAACAAGACAACAGTGCAAGAGGCGAAGAGATGTAATATGATCACATAAAAGTTCGTTCCAGTACAGTCTCTATATAAGGCTATAAGAAAGGATTGGTTGATGAGCTTCCTGTTGGAAATTGTCCTGTTGGTGCACCAGTCTGCCGGAAGAAACACAAGGACAAAATAAACAAACGGGAAGAAACACAAGGACAAAATAGACAGAAATGATGTCTGTATGAGATGAGAGCAATGAACATACTTAACACCAACATTTTATTAAGAATCTGTTGTTGACAGCATTTATTCACCACTGCTGTCAACAAACTACGAATCTACTTACTACTTGTTATAGACTATATACGCCTTTCGCATACATGCACAGTTTGAATACTGCCTAAAGGGGAACTTAGCAACTTAAAGAACTTGTAAGTTCAAATAAAACATTTCATTCTTACGACTCCTTTTCCCTAAATATAGCAGTTTCTCCTCAATCATAATTTGACAAGAGTGCATGCATTTCCTGTGAAACAGCGGATCAGCTATTAGCACTCTGATTTGCAAGTGTGTCTAAAAGGTCTGTAAGGGCCCACGTGTGCTACAGCATCACATAACACAGCAGGGGTTGTGTGTAGACACAGTCACAGTCACACTCTATTTTCCCTAGTTTAAAAATAAGACATAACTCATTTTTTTAAGGTTCTAACATCTACTCACCATAAAAGGGTTACTAGACACTGCAGCAGCTGCTACTTGACCGAAAGGCGTTACCACTGGTTTTGTTTGTCCAAATGTGGCGAAACCTGCACCTTATTTAAAAAAAAAAAAAAAAAAAAATGAGAGAACTACCAGTTATAAATTACACTGCCACCAAGAGCCTATCTCAGTATTAGAAGTTCATAAAAATTCTTAACAGATAGAAAAAGAAAAGAATCAAGATTAACAATTAGATCTCATGTCTTTTTAGATACCAGAGCCTCAGAGCTTTGAAATAATCTAATAATAATTCAAGTATTTAACTGATGACTGCCGTGACTATTTGGGACAATGAATGAATTCTACAAAACACCACGGTATTTCTTATGAAATGTAATCATTTATGACAACTCTATGCACTATATTTCCTAACTACTGAATGCATGAGATCCATGAACATTTTTGAAATGTATGGATTTCAAAGTTAAGCAAGTAAAAAATTAGGTAAAAAGAAAGACTGAGGGCCTCTTCTAGCCTGTTACAGTAAAGCTGCAAGTGCAGTACTGTAACCTATTTAGAGTATTAATCAAAATACACATGTCCACCCCCAAAGCATACCAGCAAACATTTGCCATGAAAAGAAAAAAAAAACAAACTAATACTCTAAGTCTACAGGACTATATAATTTGCACTTCAAGTCAAGAAACATACAGAACACACAAAATGGACTTGTAAGACAAAGACATGAGTGATTCTGAGAAGGTTTAGAGTCACTGATGTCTCCTAACATCAAGGAAATTTATAAAACCACAATCTTCTTTTTCTTTTTCTTTCTTTTTTTTTTTTTTTTGAGTCAGGGTTTCTCTGTGTAGCCCTGGTTGTCCTCGAACTCAGAGATCCGCCTGCCTCTGCCTCCCAAGTGCTGGGATTAAAGGTGTGTGCCACTACCACTTAGCTAACCACAATCTTCTTTAAGCCCACACCGCCAAAGGCCCTCTCTTCTAGTGTAGGTAGTCATCACTTAGCACATAAGATGACTGCACTCCTAAGATAGCCTTTGTCTCAATCACTTAACATCACACTATGTATGTGAAAATTACTGAAGTCATGCAGCTGGCCAGATGTTGGCACTTACCGTTGGGCTGTTGAGAAAAGGCTGTCTGCTGGGGGAAAGCTGCTTGGGCTGGGAAGGCAGGCTGCTGGAAACTGCCACTAAAGCTGGTGGGGAGACTGTACTGGGCAGGAGTGCCAAATCCTGCTGGCATACTCATAGATGCAGTGCCAAAGGTTGCCGCTGATAGAAAAAAAAAAGGGTAGGTCAGACACACTGCAAACCGTCCACAGGGTGGAATACAAACACTTACCTTGAAAACGCTAGGACACATATTAAGGGCCTATGAAACTCCAAATCCTGACAAAGTCAGTACCCTGTCAGAACAGTTTAACACTGTTCATGGTAAACTACAAAGTTTTCTTCTGAAATGCAATGACCAGAGAGAAAAACTACTAAAGCTGTCATTTGAAATTCCAAGAAAACTTCCATAAGCAATTACATAAAGTCAAACAACAACCTGCTGTCAGAAGCCAGTCATACTGTCATGTGTATAGCATTATATACATCCTGGGTTTGAGGTTGTTTTTCTATATTCAATTAAAAAAAAGCAAACAAACTTTAATTACTAAGAATCTGCTTTGTGTAAGGTTCATTTTTCTAAAGAAAAAAATTTAAGAGCTCTTCAAAAGAGCTCACTAAAAATTACAGAATTTATAGGACAACTAAGGTGAAAGGCAAGACATTCAAAACTATACTTGTATAACTACAGCCAAAGACAAAGAAAAATTCTATTTAAAGCATCAATAAGAGTATAAGAATATATCAAGTTCCTATTAACTAATTATATGTATATATACACATTTTATATATGTATATACACACAATATATAAAAACAAATATATATATTTATACACACAACACATACACACATATAAACTCATACTTCTACACCCCCATTTCAAAACTGCAAGAGAATGGAGGATATCTGGGTCTAGCAGATAGTTGGTGTAAATGCACAAAGATTGGAAAATAAGTGCAAAAACCATTTTAGAAGAGAAGACGACTATCAAGCCATGGGTCCCGTGCTCAATGCTAGTAGATCCTCGCTGGCTTACTCTGCTTGGTGGGTAGTGCACTAACTGGCAATCTGTGGAAATCACCAATGTTTATGTGATATGCATATGTCACTCCCCCATTTACCTAAACAACCACATATATGAACAAATTCTCATCTTAGAGACATGCAAGAGCATACATAACGCTATGTTAGCTACTGGTAGGAAGTATCTAAACAGCACCTTCAATGATATGCTTGTTCTAGGAAGGGACTTAGGAAAATGAGGGTATGGAAATACTGAAAAGCCCATCAATTTGTTGAATTTCCCAATTTCAAATATCTTACCAAACTGATGACTGATTTAAGGCAAACAAATTAAATGTTAAAAGGACTCCATAAAATGTTCTATCTAAAAACAAACTGAAAAGTGTTATATATGTTACCCACAGTAATCCTAATGTTTGTGACAATGCAAATTTGTTCAAGAAACCTAATTAGACTATAGAAGGTTTTTGTTTTTTAAATTTTTTACTATGGTGGGAGGAAGAGAAAAAAGAAAGACTAGGCTACTGGAAAGCAAGTGAATGAAAGAAAATCTGAGCACACTGCAAGGGAGACAGGAGGGGTTTCACTGCAGACAAAATGCACTAATGCGACTGACAAGTCACTGTTTAAAGCACTCAATGCAAAGCTTGGACAGTTAGGCAAAATCAAACTCCAGATGAGATAAAGCAGGAAAATGATTTGGTACATCAAAAAGGTATCACTTAAAGGTACTATGAATTTAAACGTAAGAAAAATGATCAAAACAGCTATTAACATTCTACTGTGACCATGGAGGTAAGCGATGCTTTTCAATATTAAAGCATAAATCATTACATAGGATACTTGTGTTACTTTAAATACAACGTGACCTTAATGCCACACATCCATGCCCACTCCATATTAAAACATGGAAATAACTTAATTCCACATGCAAGGATCCAGAACACTAGCAAAGCTTCCACAAGCAGCTAGACATATTGCCACACAAATCTAGTTGTGGCCACCTACCAAAATGAGCGTGAGGAAACACTTGAGAATGCATTGCTCCAGAAAGGCCTTATGGGAAGCCATAAAGAGACCAAGGTCAATTAAGTTAAATACAGCTACTGTTAAAGTAAAAGTTAACTGGTTTCATTAGAGATCTCTAGAGTTAGAACACACTGTTGCCCACTGGGTGTCACAGGAATATACAATAGAACCACACCCCAAAATCAGACTTCATGTTTCAATTACATTCATGATATTGTAATGTGTCACTTTTAACAGTTTAGAAAATAAATGCCAAATAAAACACACTGATGAAATCCATTCTTAAAAATCCTTTATAGTTGGTCACAGCAGCCCGTACTTCCAATTCCAGCACAGGGAAGAGGGTTATCTGTGAATGAGGCCGCCTTATCTATATAGCAAACTGCAGACCAACCAGGCCTGGAGAGTGACACTCTTATATCAAAACAAAAATAAGCTTTAGCATTTGAAGATACAACCATAACCCTAAAATGGTACAGTAAGAACCAGGCATGGGCATACACATGAAATTCTGACAATTCCGAGTTTAAATGTAGAGGCAGGAAGATCAGTAGTTCAAGGCCAGCCTCAGCTACAAAGTAAATTCAGGTCAGGCCTCATATTCATTCTCATTCTCATTCTCTCTCTCTCTCTCTCTCTCTCTCTCTCTCTCTCTCTCTCTCTCTCTCTCTCTCTCTCACACACACACACACCTGAGACTCCAAATTTACAAATAAAGACATTAAGAGGCAGGTGGATTTCTGAGTTCAAGGCTAGTCTGCTCTATAGAGTGAGTTCCAGGACAGCCAGGGCTACACAGAGAAACCCTGTCTCAAAAAACCAAAATAAATAAATAAATAAAAAACAAACAAGAAAAAAATCAAAACATTAACTAGAATTATCTACAAATAACTTAAATGAGCTAAGTATTATGAGGAGAAAAATCATCAAACATGCATATGCTTTAGTCTCCTTAAAGCATCACGGCCAACAGAACAGAGAAATGCGTCCTGAGCATAACTCACCTAGTGTACCGAGGACGGAATTACATGCATATATATAACGGACGGAAAAAACACGGCTTACTAAATTCTAAAACTAGTGGTGTTTGAATTAGGGTTATTTCTATGTATTTTACAGTACAATACTTTTAAGATTAGCACAAATCTGAGGCACACACTGATGGAAGAGAAAGTCTGAGTCTTAGTTCTGATACTTTCTAATTCGTTTTTCAGTTCCCTCACTGCATAGGGGAAGAGAGAAAGGTACAGAGATAATAGGACGTATGTGTTTGCACAAAGCTGCTATAAAAATTAAGTGTAACAATGAGTTAATGTACTATGTGGAAGCAAGAAATACTTTTCTTGCCAATTTAAACAGATTTTATACTGCGCTATACATTCAGCAAAATACTGAGAAGGAACTGGACAAATGGTTCAATTCACAAAGTTTCTACAAGCACAAAGTTCAATACCAGAGCCCGTGCAATTGCTTCTCAGTCTTTTGACTAAAATCTAGTGCTCAAATCCGTATCAGTTGTGGTACAACAGGCCTGTAATTCCAGACTGGGGAAGCAGCAATACAAGAATCCCTACAGCTTATAGGTCAGCAAGTGTAGCCTCACTGGTGAGCTCCAGGCCAATGAGAGACTGTCTGAAAAGAGGTAGATGGCATTCCTGAGAATGACAGCCAGTACTGTACTGTCTGCTCACTTTATGAAGATACTTATGTGTATATTCTCCCACTCTCCCTCTCTTCCTCCCCCTTCTAAGTTTAAGAGAGAAAAAAAAAAAACAGTTGACAAGAAGAGTTCTGTGATAAAGTTTAGTCAATGTACTTTACTCTCTTCTTAGAAATCCAAAGGCTTCGACTATTCTTGCATCAGTAATGCTTGTTAAACTGTGCTATCTCAGGATTTCCCCTATACCCTTACTAAGGCACAGAACTCTTTCCATTGAAAAATGATTTAAAAACCTCTCAAGGCTGGCAATATGAATAAGCTGATGAAAGTGTCTGCTGCATAAGCCTGAAGCCTGGGTTCAGTCCCTAGATCCTACAATAGAAGAACTGATCCCAAAAGCAGTCTTCTCATTTGCATACAAGTGCTACAGGCCATCCATCATCTCCCACCCCAGCCCAGTTTCTCTATAATAAAACGACTTTTAAAACTTCTCAGTGAACAATGGCAGTTAGCCAGTATTAACCTCTACTGTACTTTAGTCTGACACAGAGTTGACATCCTAGGTTGATACTTATTTTTCAATCTTCAAGAGCATAGAATTGTTACACCATTCTTCCAAAGCTATCTGAAGGAAGTTTTCTTACAGGGTTAACATTTTTGAGAAGAAAGCCCTCAAGGAATCCAAGTGCTGCAGAGGACTAGATGCTCCTGAGGGCCACACATGTGTCAAAGCTGCATAGTATTGCAGTTTCAACATTTGTTTCAACTTAATCAATTAATCAATTCAATAATAACCTAAGAAAGAATCCAATGTGATATAGTCAAAACACCTTATAATGCAAAAATTACTTTAAAATAGACAGGCATGGTAGCACGTGCCTTTATTACTAGTATTCAGAAGGCAGAGGTATACAGATTCCTGAGAGTTCAGGCTATATACCAAGTTCCAGGACAGTCATGGTTCCACAAAGAAATTTTATCTCAAAACCAACAAAAAATTACTTTGTAATAAAAATTTGTAAAGATAGTATTTTCTTTCTGATAAACTTTAAAATTAAATATTACTTATGTAAGCTATAGATCTTATACATAGTATTATAGTCTATGTAGAATCTTAGCTCATAAAATACTTTCATATTGGGCAGGAGAGATGGCTCTGTGGTTAAGAGCACTGACTGCTCTTCCAAAGGTCCTGAGTTCAAATCCCAGCAACCACATGGTGGCTCACAACCACCTGTAATGGAATCTTATGTCCTCTTGTGGTGTGTCTGAATACTTACTACATAAAACAAATAAATAAATCTTTAAAAACAAACAAACAAAAACTTTCTTATTTGAAAACAGAAAAAAG
Source organism: Hylomyscus alleni (assembly GCA_019843855.1). Classification (NCBI taxonomy): domain Eukaryota; kingdom Metazoa; phylum Chordata; class Mammalia; order Rodentia; family Muridae; genus Hylomyscus; species Hylomyscus alleni. The sequence continues at coordinate 8,963 of JADRCC010255127.1, read as the reverse complement.
TAAAGAGGTGGTGAGGGATCCCCTAACTCTGATGTACACGGCAGAACACAAACACATAGGGTGACTTAAAGCCTCTGACCTCAAACAGCCTGGCTGTCCAGGAAGCACTGCTCACACCTAAGAGATACGCACAGATTTAACTAGAGCTAAGTTAGTATAGTGTCAAGCAAGATATAATTTGAGCTTCTCTTCTTTTGGTTACCTCTATAAACTGAACAATGTGCTGCGATAACTTTAACACAGCAAGCACACATTCGGACAAATGGTCTCTTTTTCCATTATCTCAGTTCCAGTTCATGATGGATTAGCAAGAAGCACTTTTATATTCCTAGCTACCTCACCAGATCCCAAACAAATCATTTTTTAGTTAAATCTGATAGGAATTTCAAATGCTTAAATTATGACTAAAGTATTTGTGTAAATGGAAAATAATACTTATTCAGACTTGTGATAGTACAGCATTTAATTCGTGTTTCTCTGTTTAAATAGGTTCTCCCTGGAGTAGTCTAGACTGGCCTCCAACTCCTGAACCTCCTCTGCCTCTCCCTCATGGTTGGGTTTACAGACAAAATACCACCATGGAAGCGCTAGTATCATAATCCTTAAGTCTTGCCAATAATAAAGATATCTGTCATATGATTTAGGTATATTATAATAATATACTCTTTTTGGGAAGGTGAGGGTTTGGGGCATAGATTTCTCTGAGTAGCCATGGCTATCCTGGAACTCACTCTATAGACCAGGCTGGCCTCAAATTCAGAGAGACACTCCTGCCTCTGCCTCCCAAATGCTAGGAACTTAAGGCATATGCCACCACAGCCCAGCCTATAATGACATACTCTTGAAACTTCACATCAACACTTGCTTCAATTGGAGTTGAAGCTCTCTTTCCAATATTACTCTGAAACGCAGAAACAAAGCTTACAAAGTCTAAACTGACTGACAGTTGGTCACACCACCTGTAACTGCTGCCATGCCATGCCAGGCAATGGCAGTCAGACAGAACTGGAAGAAATTGAAGGAGAATAATGCTTGGGTATGAAACAAGTATAGAAAAGGGGAGGGAGAAAGATAAACAGAAGTAATAAAAAAAGGTATTGAAAGATAAAATATTCAAGTACTAAACTCCAAAATAAGTGGGGATATAGTTTAGTTGGTACAGTGCATGCCTAGGATGCAGGAGGACCCAGATTGTGATCCTCAGCTCTTATTAAAAAATAAAGAACTAGGAACCCTAAGAAAGAGGCACTAGAGATATTTAGTTAGAATTATATAAGTGTATTTATAATAATAATAAAGCATTATTACAAATAACAAAATAATAAAGAAATAGCACAGTTCATTCATCTGATTAATCTCATGGGGCTTTAAGGAAATGTTTTGTTCCTACTGAATGACTAATAGCCAATATGGCAGTGAGTAAACTCTTGTCAATCATATTCTTCTACCCATATTTGAGCTTTCCTACCTGAAAAAAAAAAAAAAAAACGTTTCTGTCAAGAGAGTTGAAACATAATTTCTCGGTTCCAGTATGTTAATTCCTAAATTTTATACATTTTCAGTAGCATTTGTCTTTTTTGTTTTTTAGACAAGACCTTTCTATCTGACTGAGGCTGGCCTCACACTCTTTTATCCTCCTGCCTCAGTCTTCCAAGTAATGGGATGAGAGGCACACAGCAGCACATCCAGCTGCTCAGAGCACGTATCTGAATAAAGTCCCTACCCTTTCTCTTACACTATATTTGGTAAGAAGGAGGCCTTGAGTTTAGGTCTTTACAGAAAGCTCCTTTCCCCAGAGGTTAGACTCCTCACTCTGTCTTTTCTTCTTACCTGTGGCTCCTCTGGCATTGGTCTGAAATGGGTTTGTAGACGATGCCGCAGAAGGACCAGTAGCAGCAACAAATGGATTCGTAGAAGGCGTAGCTTTTAAAGAAGTATAAAATATGCTATAAAATCCTAGTATTTTATATTCAAGATTTTTAATATTTTTATATACAAGATTTAAGATTTCTTCACTATATTTTTGAAGACAGAAATGTGAGTCTTTTGATAACAAAACACTGCTCTCTTACTGTCTTCCAGCACCCCTATAAAGAACGTCATACGGCATATTCAGGTTCTGTATAAAAAGCACATACCCCCAAATGGAGCAGGCCCACTTGAAGCAGGTTGTGTCTGAGCAGAGGCACCCACAGGCACTGTTCCAAAGACACTGCTGGAGAGAACATCAAGTCAGTATTTCCCAGAGACAAGGCTGCCTACCTACACACTGCTCACAACATGTACAAGTACACAAACACCAACCATTCTACACATCACTGCAGTTCCCACCACAGATAATCCAGATGAGTCTACATTCTGAAAACTTATGGAAATTCCAGTAATAAAGTGTTTATATATGCTATCTTCAGTAATCAGTAGTCAGAAATTCTATTTAAAAATATTTATCTAAGATTGAATTCCATTATCTGACAGCATAAGCATTTTTAATAGCTATATTTTAAAGCAAAGGAACTTGGTTTACTTTATATTTCTACTAATCCACATAATGGCTGACTAAACAGAAAAGAAATGTATATATTAGCATCTGTTTGACATATAGGATGAACATGTAGCTTTTTACACGCTGAACGACAAATATGAGTACTTCATTTTCTTTGACATGACACCAAAATGGGCAGTTTCCTAAAGTTAAGTGAAATAGGGAAACTGAAACCTACTGATGAACTTTTCCCAACCCACAAAGCCAAAGCTTTTAATGACTTTCAATGACTCTAAACAATTTCCTATCGTGGTGGTTATTTAACAAAATGAAAATACTTATTCAATGAGCTGTATCAATCTTCCAAATGAGGACATATTTTCATATACAAAATTTAAAATTCACTTTCATTTATATCATTAATCATTTCATCAGAGTATTGGAAGGCTATCATTAATGGTAGAATACACAAATTTCCGAAAATTCTAGTATTTGCTTGAAAGTATCAATTACAAGTTGTGTTTCTTTTTTGAGACGATGTTTCGTATAGATAGGCTAGCCTGGAATCTGCTATACAGGGTGATCTTGGACTTCCAATCTTTCTCCCTCTACCTCCAGGTACTGGTAATTCCCCGTGTATGTGCTGGGACTGGATCCAGAGGTTGGTACATGCTTGTAAGCACTTCCACTCTGAGCTCTACCTGCGGCAGTAGGTACAGTCTTCACAGCTCAGATCCATAAAATAATAAAACCACCATAAAATGAGCAGCTGCTCTGTCCCAAAACTCAATAACCATACATTTCTTTCAAGCAGACCATATGTTTAACAATGCACTCAAACTACTTAATACACATAACACTGACATGCAGAAAATACATTTAATGGAAAACATTTAATAACGTCGAAAACAGTTGTAATTTTTACCAAGAATATTAGTTAGAAAAACTTGTCAGCATGATTGTAAGGTAAAGAGGGAAACGGTGGCACATGCAACTTGAGAGCATGAGTGAAATCCGTGACTCAAATACTAGGTGTTGTGGTTTGAATAGGAACGGCTCCCACAGAGTATGCGTTCTAGGCCCCTAGGGAGGGACTATTAGGAGATGTGGCCTTGTTGGAGGAAGTGTGTCACTGTAGCGATAGCCTTGAGGTCTATGCTCATGCTCCACTCAGAGTGGCACAGTGTCTTCTGCATCTGCAGAACAAGATGTAAAACCCAACTCTCAGCTCTTTATGTGGGACCATGTCTGCCAGGATACTGCCAAGATGATAATGAACTAAACCTCTGAAACTCTAAGCCAACCACAATTAAATATTTTCCTTTATAAGAGTTGCCTTGGGGCTGGAGAGATGGCTTAGTGGTTAAGAGCACTGACTGCTCTTCTGAAGGTCCCAAGATCAAATCCCAGCAACCACATGGTGGCTCACAACCATCCGTAATGAGATCTGATGCCCTCTTCTGGAATGTCTGAAGACAGTTACAGTAAACTTAAGTAAATACATATTAGGGCCAGAGAGAGCAGGGCCAAGAGAGAAGAAAAGTGTCTGAAGACAGCTACAGTGTCCTTACATAAAATAAATAAATCTTAAGAAAAAGAAAAAAAAAAAAGTTGCCTTGGCCATAGTGTCTTTTCACAGCAATGGAAACTCTAACTAAGACACTAGTCCAGGTCACAAAAGACCACCACATTTTTTTAAAATCAGAAATAAAACATTGTTCATGAAGAAAAACACAATGTCTATACTGTGATACAATCTAATGACACTACTTTAATTTCTGCTCAAGATTCCAACAAGGTTTTCCTGCCTTATTCTATTTTGTGTACCAAAATACAAATGTCAATCACTGAAAAATCAAATTAGCTCAGAATTATTATGAAAAAGAGGCCTGACCTCACAGACCCTGAAAAAGAGGCTTAGATAACTCAAACATTCCACAGATCACACTTGTAAGCCACTAATATATCACAATGCAATATCAATCTATCACATGGAATTCATCTATGTTTCTAGGCCTTAAGGCCACCTTGTTACTATTATTAAGATATATTATTAGGATATAACAAATATTTCCTTATTTGGCTTCAATATTTCCCATCTCAAGTAGTTAGAATTTCTCTCTAGAAAAGTATCAAAGAGCAATAAAATAAATAATAATAATACAGCAGATATAATCTACAGAAATGGAACAAAAGAAGTAACTATAATATTGTATATTCTCGGTAAATTTAAAAAGCTTGTTGAAAGACTAATGCTCCTCCAGGTTTGGTATTGTATGCCTGCCAGTACTGTGGAGACAGGCCAGTACTGTGGAGACAGGCCAGTACTGTGGAGACAGACATAGGAAGGACTATGAGATCACAACCAACCTTAGTGAGCACAAGGCTAATGTTTTAAACACACAGACAAGGATGAACTGGAGAATGGACAGCGGCATTGGGGTTTGATGCAAACCAACTAAAAACTGTGCCCTGACATGCAGTCTGACTGCTAAACAAACTCTGCTGAGTACCATCCATATGTAACTGTCCATCTAAAAATGTATGTTGTTTGAAGTACATTTAGCACCCAAGTGGGAAAAGGGGTAAGATTTCTAAGATTTGATAAAAGAATTGTGGCAGATAAGAATTATATTTTAAATAGCAAATTACACTCAATTTCCTTAGACTTAAAAACTACTCAATTATTTTTAAATTACAACCCCACAACAGTCATATATTTTAACTATGTTATTCAGATGTGGAAAAAAGTCAGAACGTAACAGTCAGGAATGTTGACTAAGATAGGGAGGGTTACCTGCTAGCATTACTGGTGGACGTGTACGCATTACTGGAGGTGGCTGCAGAACTGAACACGCTGTCTAACTCTGCCAGGGCTGCATACTTGTCTGAAGATGCACTTGAATGACTGGGAACTGAAACCACAGAACCAACAGGAGCTTTACCTGTGGTCCCAAAACCACTCCCTTGATCACCTCCTGGAGGCAAACAAACAAAAAAGTTACACCAAAACTTTAATATCATATTATCAGTTCATCAATCATATTTGTCATGAACCACAGGTAAATCCAAAACTGACTGGAGCTAAAGTTTAAATGGATTCAAAGAACTCTAAAACAGATGGTTTCATTCAAATCAACACAGAAGACTGTATGATGGATCTAATGTACACAATATATTAATAATACCAATCTCCCAGGGTTTTCCATGAAAAAAAAAAAGAGATAATTATAATAGGAAATATTTAAGGTGCTTCCTGTACTAGGCACTGCTCTAAATGCCTTACATACAATAATTCACAAAGTCTAAGTCCAATACTTCAATTCTATGATGCCTCCCAGTTTGGAGATGAGAAAAACAATGCCAAAGATCAGGGTGAGAATCGAGGGTAAAACACATTCCCACTGTTTTCCATTATATACACTCTTACAAGGGAATACTAGAGGCCAAAACTTACTACAAAATATATTAGAAAAATAATGTGACAAATCCAAAATGTTGGTAAATAACAGCTCAAAACAAGTATGATTAAAATTATAAAACAGCACTTTTATCAGCTGTGTGCATGAAAAATGTTGGCCTCTGGAGCCATTGAATAGCAGAGCATGTTTTTGGAGACAAAAATACAATCATTTTCAACTACTTTCCTTTCAAAATTGTTTAAAAATTAATTTCTAGGTCTTTAGTTTTATAGTTGAAATTCCAAGAACCTTTTACTTAAAACACTCAGTGAACACATACAAGTGAGAAAAGCATTATCTCTTCAGATTTCAATGTATGTAATTTAGACAAATTCGTATCTGTTTTGTTTACACACTGATACCTTGCCCAGCACTGAAGATATTGTCTAAATTAGCAAGTGCCGCGTATTTGTCTGCTGTCTGTAAACCAGCTTTGTTTGTTGAAACTTTACTAACAGTTGATGCTGTCTGATGACTCTGGGATGTACTGAAGGTTCCAAAATCAGCACTGGAGGATTTGGGGAAGTTATCAAAATGAGCAAAATTAGCATTTACTGATCCAGCACTTCCACCTGTAACAGAATAAACAAAACATGAAATTTCTACACTTTTCTCAATATTCGCTGGTAGATTTATTTGATCATTTCTGCCTGAGGTAGCTGTACGTGTGTGTGTGTGTGTGTGTGTGTGTGTGTGTGTGTGTGTGTGTGTGTCACACACTCATAATCATGTATATTCCTAAAAATTGGTGACTGCTAAATGACAACCATATACACATTTCTTTTGTAAGACATGAAACTTGACCTTCTAAGTCCCTGACAATATGTAAGACAATATTTACCCTGGGATAAACAACAGAACGCATGGGTGGCGAGTCTGCAATGACAGAGTTCCTCAGCAGACTCTGAGCAATGTGTAAGATTATATGGAAGATACAGCTGTTTTAGTCCTTGCCTTTTTTCACTTGAAGAGTCATTACTTAATTCTGCAGCAATTCAATATGTATTCAACAAATCTAATGCTCACAGTAAAACTAAGTCCCATCATGTAGTTCGAAGTACAAAATTAAAGTATCTGGCAGTGACTGTTGCCTTTATAAAGCACCATTCACCTAGCTGTAGTAGGCACATGGCCTACTAAATCTGTGAGCTAAGTTCTCCACCCAAGGCTTGTGATGTCCCCCGCAAAGACTACAGCCGTGCACTCCACTCCGTGCTTTGAATTCTACATACCTACTAGTTCTTTTTTCCTAAACTGTCGAAATCATATCATACATATTAAGGTGACAGCAAAGTTCAAAGATCTTTTTTTTTAAAGGCAGAACGGATCATTAAAATACCTTAAATCAATCAATTCTTTTTGACAATCTAAAAAAATATAAACCAATAAATCTTTTTCAAGAATTAAACTCTTGAGTATTTCAATGAAAACTAAAAAACTTGGGCATGGTGACACATGCCTATAATCTGACTTACTCAGAAGGCTGAGGCAGGAAGATTGCTAGTTTAACATCAACCTGGTCAGCACATTAAGTCTCCATCTTAAAAATTAATTTTCAAAGTAAAATCAGCTAAAACTAACATAAATAGATATGTATATTAAAAGACAGTGATCTGGTATGAGTAGTTAGCAAATACTAAATTTTTAAGATTTTCATAACAATTTTTATTTGAAATTATTAAGCCAAATAACTTTCACTGATAACTACTATATACCTTTAACTCTTGAGTTTAATAAGAGAAGGGAGAATAAAGGTAATTTATGAAGGCTAATCATTAAAAAGGATGATGATCAACAACTAAAAAACATGAAATAACATAAAAACCATATAAATGAATGAGAGATGCCTACTGGACAACAGAACTTACTGTGGGCAGCCTGGAGAGGAAAAGCTGACGTAAATTCACCAAAACTGCAGCTAGATGAAAGTACTTTAAATGCTGGACAGCCAGAAATTATGTAAATGATGAAGGTTAAGGAAGGGGGGAGAAAATTGAAAGAAAAGCCTTTAAGACAACACATACAGAGTTAAAAGTTGAAAGAAAAATAAGCCAAAAAGCTAGGGTTCAATGAATTTCTGAAACCAGTATACTTTTACAGAAGAATTTTCAATGTTTGAAAGCCAATTCCTGCCCAGAACTATTTCCACATTTGACTAAAGTGGCCATTAATAATTGATACCTGACTAAATACATTTCAACAATTTGTTGTCCCATAAAATAACATTTTTATTTCTTTGGAAGCCATCAACTAGCTTCCTTTAGCCTAAGACACAATCTGAGCCTTAGTCACATGGTATCACGTATTAACAACGTGTGGTGTATCTGCCCTCAGCGGATGGAGACTTGCAGGAGAGCGTGAGCAGGAAAAGGACAGGAGGATGCACAGCAGACACAGAGTTCAAACAAACAGACTTCAGGTTTCCCCAGAGCGTTGTAAGATAGAGCTACTTTAAAATTAGGGCAGCAGAGAATTTAGTTTTTCAAAACTACATTTGGAGAATTTTGTTTTTTAAAGTAAACATTTAAGTGCAATGCTGGAGAGGCTCTACCTGTAGTCTGGGGCTGAAAAGGAGAGTGACTTGCTGTGGGGAAACCTCCAAAATTACTCGAGCCACTAGACTGTCCAAATGCATCAAAGTTTGCAAAATCTGCATTTGCAGAATTCTGAGCTGTAAATGGCAAGGACAACATATGTTAATGAATATGAAAACTACAACTGAAAAGACATGACATGACAAATGAATTTAAGAATTTTATGAAAATGTCAACGCAGTACAACTCACTTTAGAGAGAATTCATTTAAATGCTACCAGTATTAGCCCAATTAGTAATATATACTAAAGAGTACCCAGAAATCTCCCAAAGTCTTTATAAAAGGATAATCTATTCACAGTACCCTTGAATTGCCATAGTTACAGCATTGAAAAGACTCTAGTAACAAAAGAAAGCTAATTCAGAACCCTAAATATATTCCTCTTAGTAAACAAAACTGTGGTTGCACCCCACAAAATATTCTCC
>JADRCC010255110.1:0-22834 GCA_019843855.1 Hylomyscus alleni | reverse complement strand
AAAAAAAAATGTTTATCAGCTGGTTTGAAAATGGGAGCTTTGAGATCTTTGATCACTCCTGGTGTCACTGGGGTCAGAGACTGTCTGCAGGGAGAACGATCTGCAAATTGCTACTGGGGAGGAGGGGGAGGAGGAGGAGGGGGAAGGGGAGGAGGGGAGAGAGGGAGGAGGGGGAGGAGGAGGGGGAGGAAGAGGGGGAGGGGGAGGGGGAGGGGGAGGAGGCTGGGATCCAGTTCTGGAGCTTGGCTTCCCAAGACTCAGTAAGCAGCCCTGAAGCTGTGATTCCAGAAATTGAATCCATATCCAGTGTGAAAGCTTTCAAGGTTGTCTTGTAAACAAAGATGGCGAATCTCTTGGCACTTGTGAGATACTGCAGGTCAATCCAGTGTTGCAATTGTACCCAGCTCCAGAACAGGGGTGTAAAAAGGGGAGCACTTGAAGTTGCTTTTTTAACTCTGCTGGAGGCCAGCCCAGTGAGCCACTTTTATTTTATTAGACTGGGCATTCCTTGGGATCAGGGGCCTATGTTTTTCTTATTCAGCTCCATGTCCTCAGTTTCATAACCATCGTCTCCACTTTGTTGGGAGAGTGAAGGATTGCCTAGCAGATGTAAGACATGGCTTTCTTGTCTTGATGGAATTCCCAAACAAGATAGATGTAAAACTCCTTAATGTTTATAACTTCCTGCCAAGGTACCAGTTGTTTGTTTAGATATGTGGCTACACTTCAACAATTCTGTGAATTTCATTTAGTCCAAGTATCTGACAGATGAAATAAATATTGTTGTGGAGTTAGATGCCAGCATAGATGATAGGACTTGCAGGGCCTTACCTGGACTCATTTAAAGTGAGGAGATGGTTTCCTCGTGCTTGGGTCAGTGTTGTAGATGGAATGCTCCTGTTCCTGTGGATTGTCTCCCCAGGCTGATACACTCACTTAAGGCTTCATAGCACTGTATCTTAGGACTCAACATCCCCCACCCCCACCTCTTCTGAATGTCTTTCCTATTTTAGCACTGTGCTGGACATAATTACTTTTCCTCAACTTATCCTCTAAAATTAGAATGTTAAATATGACATCAAGTTATCTGAACATTATTAAAAAATGATTTCACTTTGAGATTTCATCTTATACCAGTCAGCATGGCAAAGATCAACAAAACTGACAATAAATGCCGGAAGGGCTGCCAGTTACTGGGAACCCTTCATTCAGGGTTGGTGGGATTGCAGAATGGTGTAGTCATTACAGAAATCAGCATGGAAAATTCTCAAGAAGATGGAAATAAATCAACTCTATAGCCCAGCAAAATTACCCTTGGCATATGCTCCAAAACTTGACATCCACAGATAGTTACCCAGTCATGTTCATTGCTGCTCTACTCACAATAGCTAGGAAATGGAACCAACATAAATGTCCTTCAACCAATGAATGGATACTAGAATACTATCCAATTGTAAAGAAAAATGAAATCACGAACTTTGCAGGTAAATGGGTAGGACTAGAAAAGATGATATTGAGTGAGGTAACCCATACCCAGAAAGTCGAATGTGTGTTCTCTCCAGTTGGAAGCTGCTAGTTCCAAATCTTCAGATATGAGATATACACTGGAGTGACCGTGGAAACCATGGAAGTTAAAGGGACCATTGCTAGTGTATAGGTGAGAAGGAAAAATAGAGAGGGGAATCTCGGGATACAAGTGCTCTTATGGGGAAATGGAGAAATGAGGGAGTTCTAATGAGGAAGGGACGATAAATACAGACAAAAGAGGGTGCATTAGTCAAGGTTCTTTAGAGTCACACAATTTCTAGAATTAGTCATTCTAAATATATAGGAAGGATATATGTTAGAATGACCTACAGGTTGTGATCCAGCTAATCCAACATGGCTGCATGTGAGGTCCAAGAATCTAGAAGTTGTTCAGTCTAAAAGTTTGAATATTTCAGTGGGTCTTCAGCATCCCAAAGAAGTTAACTTTAATGTCAGTAAAGAATAGACTTGCTAACAAGGCAAGAGAAAGTAAGCAAAGAGCAAAAACTCCTATGCCCTAGCAGAAAGTGTGGCCTAGGTTAGAGATGAGTCTTTCTATCTCAAAAGATCTTGGGTAAAGCTATGTCTTCCCATCCCAAAGATCCAGATTAAAAGTATGCTTTCCCACTTCAAAGGTCCAGTTTAGAACTGGTTCTTATCACTTTGAATTAAGCAAAACTCCCTAGCAGGCGTTCCCCCTCCATTTTGAGGTTTTTGTTAATTCCAGATCTAGTCCAGTTGACAAGCAAGAAAATACATCACAGAGGGGAAGGTTAAAATAACATTAAGGATGTCTGAAAAGGTCATTAGGAAACATACTAACAGTGTATCCCCCCCAAAATCCTACAATTCATGTAAGTCTGTGTATAAATATACATATAATGTTTAAGTGAAATTTTCTTCTCTTGGCTGACTCCCTAACAGAAATCCCAACACTAGGCATAAAAAGTCCTCTGTTGAGTAGTTCTTTGGAGTGTCCAAGAGACTTCCAAAAACTTTATAAGCTCTTTGTTGACTTTTAAGTTCTAAGGTTAGTTCTTATACATTCAGACACAGGGGCCACAGGACTCTGCATTAGAACTGATTTGTAACAGTCCTCTTTGAGGACTATCTTTTATCACACCTGAAGGTGCCATGCAAGCTTACAAAGGAGAGAAGCAACCAACAGGTCTACCCAGCTATGATGCCTATGAACCACAGCAATGACTAACATGCCACATTAATTCTAAGAGTTCTGCAGTGACAAATGTACTTTGGTGGTAACCAGCAACTCTTTCATTGTACTTAAAACTGTGTAGATAGGAGGAAAATCATGCCTGGTGCTGGAAAATTAGCTACCAACTACTCAGGGATAGGAAAGTCATGGATCTTGGAGGGGAACTTATAACCATCACTTTACTAAACCAGCATAATCCCTAACTACATTTTAATATTTGCTCTTATTAATTAATTAATAATTAACTATTGGAAATTAATGGAACCATAATTAATGGGAAGAGAGGCTATAAATTTGAAAGAGAGCAAGGAGAGGGCTTAGAGAGAGGAAAGAGAAGGGAGAAATAATTTAATTAGTTATACTCTGAAAACAAAAGAAAGATTTCTCAAACAATATTTGTTCACAGTCTTCAGAGTTCCAGAATCTCTGCTTTATGCTCTTTATGTGAAATGTCCTCTCCTGTCCCCTGTCAACCAGTTTGTATCCTGACATTAAGTCTCACTTGTCTTCTGCTGCACACACTTTAAGCCCAAATTTCACAGAGATTGCCAGGGTATTAAGAACTATTTGGTATTCTAATACAATTAATTGTTGTTTAATTATGTTATCACTTCTAAGAAACTTAAATATAACAAATCTCTAGCTATTCTTGGACTTGGCTGTTAGAGAAATGAGTGCCAAATTGGGGGAATAATGATACATTGAATAAGTTTGCTGAAGGACAATATGAAAGTTGATATCTAATAAGTATCTGGGAGGAACTTTTATCTCTCATCTTTTGAGTTCTATCAAAAGATGGGATAAAATTTATAAATCCCAGGTCCCTTAGAGATTGAAAGGGACTCAAAAGTACCAAGCAAGCACTTCTCTTTCATAAAAAAAATCAATGTATGATTTTAATTTGGTTTTTCTTCCACAGCTTTCTTTCCCCTTTGTCATCTTCTTTCTTCTAATTTCAGATGCTTCAATTCTCCTACATTAAATAAAGTAAAATTATCATCATCACTGACTATGTTTTCAATATTAATGGAAAAATAATCCAAATAATATTAATTAGCTTTTAACTAGTATCTATCTAGTACTACTCCATAGTATGTATATATACATATCATTTTTGAGTAGGTTATTAGTAATGGACTTTGCTATTGCAAAATACAAAAAAACCTTAAGTATGGAACAGATATTGTACACTATTTCTCTAGGAGCAGGATTTCTTTGGGTAGTCTTTAGATCTAATTCTAAGCTTATTTTAATTTTATTAGTTACTATCTAGAATTTTCATAAAGGTCATAACAGTTTGCACCCTTTTCAACCTTTACAAATGAGTAACTATGGTCATATAATGCCATCTAAAGGGTCTAAGAAAAGTTCTGTCCTGTTGGGGTTTCTGAAGGAGAAAACAGAGAACATATAAGAGACCAAGTGTTAGAAGATGCAGTGAATGCGTCTTCCAATTTCAGGGTGTTTCTTTAAATAGAAGGAAAACTAAAATATGTGACTTCTAGACTGGGATATAGGTTTCTAGAAGCAACATCTCTAAGATGACAATGGTGGATGGTTACTTCAATCTTCACGGTCTCTCTCAGCCAATCTGTCATTCCAATGCAAGAACGTCAGGAAATGTCTTTGCTCACATTCCACATTCCCTGGGTGGACCAAGTAGGAGGGAGAGTAGTGAGAGAAGAGACTCAAAACACTAAGTTCCGACCTAAAGTATTCCTTGCTCCCCTTTACATTTACACCCCAAGTGTTAGGTAGTAACACCCAAAATAGGCAGCATATGGCAACTTGGTAAAGAAATGGCAGGCAGAATGTTGGGGGTACATTTCAATGACAGAAGCTATCTACCAAATGAGAACATGGAGTAGGGTGTAGATGTCCTTGTCAGGTCTATAAGAAGCAGGGCTTAGGTTTTTATATGCTCACAAGTTGCATTTCATTGTTCTAATAGTTATTCCTATATAATAAATTATTCTGAACTTCATGGTAGAAAACAACAATATTATTCCTATAACAACAGGTGTCTGAAATATCCTACCCAGACTCCTGAGTTTGAATACCTCCTTTTCAGTTGTGATACTGTTTTAGAAAGTTTCAGAACCACTGGAACAGGGAACCTGGGGGGTAGAAGTGAATCATTGTGGGCTGGCTTTCTGGAACAATCCTTTCCTTCCTGCCGGCTACAGTGGGAACAAGCCTCAGTGTGCTCCTGCTACTACAGATTGGAGCCCTATCTGCTCAGGTGCTTCCTTCAAGACCAATGAAGACCACTCTAAAACCTTGAGCTCAATCTTCTCTTCTTTCAGTTGTCCCTGTCAAGCATTTTGTCAGTTCATGAGAAAGTACTAACACACTTAGTGTCTGTCCCATCATTGCTGGGGACCAGAGACTTTGGTCTGTAGATCTGAAGACCTCTGGAAAGAACATAATCAAAGTGCTAGTAAAGACTGGCTGGCTCGGAAAGCTCAGCTAAAGAGACCTCCCTTATACCAGTGGTTCTCAACCTTCCTAATGCTGTGACCCTTTAACACAGATCTTGATGTTGTGGTGAGCCCCAACCATAAAATTTTATTGCTACTTCATAACCGTAATTTTGCTACTGTTATGAATAGTAACATAATGTAATATTTTGTGTAATATAATGTAAATATCTATGTTTTCCTATGGTCTTAGGTGACCCTATAAAAGGCTCATTCAACCCCCAAAGTAGTTGGAAGCCATAGGTTAAAAAGCACTGCCTTTTATGGTTTTGATGGGTTATTAGAGACTCCTTTTTTAGTACCTTCATCTTCACTGGCATGAAGCTCCTCTCTATGAAATGGCACACTATTACAGCTGGCCAAGCATAGTCAGCAAATGGGAAAGACAAACATGAAAGAGCTTAGCCTTTGTCTCGCCTCACATTTGAAGTGACATCCCATAGTACAATTTCATTAAAACCATATTTGCCAAATCCAGTTCCCACTGAAACCGAAGATAATATAAAGACTCGGGCCGCAGTCCTAGTCTGCCTACCAGGCTTCCTGTTGTCAGCTGTCAACATGAGGAAATATGAGCACACAGAGGAAGGTGACACAAATCTGAGGAATAAAACAGAATGAAAAATAATGAACTAAACCTTTTATACCAAATGAAATGCAACAGATTATTTTTTTTAAAGGTACTTAGAAATAAACTTAATGTTTTCAAATGTGTAGGGTTTTGGTTATCCAAATCATGGTAGCTGAAACAACCTCAACTCCATTCATGAGTGTAAGTAGGATGTCTGTTCCGTGGATCCCAAAGCCGTAGCAATTGATGAACATCACTATCCAGATGAGGTAAGATTTGGTAGGAAAGGAAATTCAAGAGAAAACTCAAAAGGTTTTTCTAAGGTATCCGTACTTCTGTTAAGGTAGGAGAGAACAGACACAGCACTTCAAAGGGATTAGATATTTGAATAAAATGGCTAAGGACTTCTCTAATTCTTTCTAAAAAGATAGCCTGGAGATTGTTTCCTTTGCCTCCCTGAACCTATAAACTACCCAAGCCCCGCAGTTAGAACTTGTTTGCTGAGAGGAGTCAGTGGCTGTTTTGTGCCCTGTAAAGAAACTCTGGCTGATAATATGTTAATCACTAACTGGATATATAGAACTCACTTTAGAATTGGCTGAAGAAAAGTAAACCTGTTTAATGAAAGTCAAAAAGAAAAAAAGAGATAATGCCTATGTTAATGCAAATTTAAGAGAAACTATGCAAAAACAAAAACAAAAACAAAAAAAAAGGTTGATGCCTAAGCCAGTTTTCTTGCAGTTGTGAACAATGAAGAATTAGCAAGAACATGTTGTAACTTGTTACTAACAAAGTGCCCTGAACTCAGAGCTTTAGAGTCAAGAATTTGGTAAGGGCTTATTTTCTCCTTATTTAAACCTTTTGTGGCCACATAGTTTTTTCCATGGTACACACAGATCTGAAACACAATAAGGTAGACATCAAAGAAAAAGAAGGAAATAATCATGGTGAAAAGGCAAAACAGTATTATGTTAGAGGCTTACAACAGTGATGTGCACCAGAACTTTTAAAGTGATACTAGTTGGGGGAGGGGTTAAAAAAAAAAAAACTCTAGTAATTCTTTTCTTAAAACAAGCTTAAGGGCTAAACCATTGAACGGTGTTCTTTCAGTGTTAATTAATTTAATTGCGTTTAAAATTGTCATTTTATAAGTTATGTAGTTAAATATAAGAGAGCTTTTGCTTGTACTTTTGAAGAAAATGTACTCTTTTCCATATATTCATGTATTTTCTATTGGAAATGTTCAATTTCTTGGAAGTCAGAGGGTAGAGAGGAGAGAGAGAAAGAGAGGGAGGGAGGGAGGGAGGAAGAGAGGGGCGGAGAAAGAGAGAATGTGTGTGTGGTATCTGTGTGTGAGCAAGGATGGTATTTATTATTTTTTTCCCTCCCTAATTGTAGACTTGGACTCACAATCTGCCAAGGCGTCTTCGGGGTGAGTCTCTAACAAGCTGTTGAAAGGCGAGAGAACCCTATTTCTAATTTAAGTTTGACATAATGTTTTAGCATTTGGCTACTAAATTAAACTCTTCTGAGTTCCCTAGCTCTGAAGAGGTGCCTCTTTAGATTTCAAAAATAAATTTCAAGGCTCCAAATGTCAAATGTGAGCAAGTTTAATCAAAGTAGATTCATTAGTTTCTGCAGCTTGGATGTAGTTTGTATGAAAGGAAGAAAATAAACGAAGCTTAGTGTGGACATTTAAACATTTTAAAGCAAAGGTAGGCCATCTTGAATTTAAAAATCAGCAACCTGGTAAATGAGTGTTGGAACAGAATTTATTCATTAATGGTTTATCAGCTATTGCTGGCTCCGTCTTTTGGATGTGAGAGTGAGGCGATGTGGCCTTTTCAGAGTGAGGCAGCTAAGCTTATTATAGCAAGGATGAAACACAGGCTGAAAAAGAAAATGGTCTCAATACCTGCAAAATGCTACCACGATTAGACTGAAATGACAGGTGAGTACTCTAGGAGTTATTTGGCTCTCAAAGTTACCAGTCTCCAAGGCTTACGGAAGCATACATTATCAAATGAGAAAACACTGCGACGAAATATTGAATAGGATTTCTTTAATGAGTATGTGCTAGGCCAATAAAAACTGTAATATTATAGTTTAAACACCGCAATCATATCAAGGCAAAATTTTTAGGCTCTTGAATGTTTAGAGTTGGGAAAGGTTTTGTGAACACCTGCCCTCTTCCCCTTTTATAATATCTTACTCGTGGACACATCCAATATTACTTTTAAGTACCTTGAGATTTTGACTCTACCTAATAAGCTGTACATTTAACATTAGGTTCTAGGTACCATTGTGCCATCGATGATTCTATCAATTTATTTCTGGACCAGTGTAAAATTAACATAAGTACAGTCAACATTTATTCAGAAGTTGAAATATTTGTTGCTTATAACAAATGGAGATGTGACACTATTTAGATATAAAAATGGTATTGTCTATAGACGTGTATCTGGAGCTCTGGATTTGTATGGGAACTGATGTGTTCTACTGGAGTATGGTTTCTGGCTTCAATTCTAGGTTTTCATGGCTCCTCCCTCTGGACTACATTGCAGTAAGAGGAATTTTAGATGAAATATAGGAAGCTGCTAATGTTAATGAAGAAATAAGGATCCATCATGCTTACATCAGTACCATCATGTGTCATGAACTCTGAGTAACAAAATACTCCTTGTTTTTCAAAACTATGAGATGATTGCCCCGGCATGCCTTCGAAATAAGCTGTATGATGGTGGAGTCAGTAGGTGCACCCGGTGGGGCTGGGCACAGGGACAGTGGCCTAAAACAGTGCTGAAATTTCGCTGCACATGCTTAAAAATGCAGAGTAAGGCTGAACTTAAGGGTTTAAGCTGTTGAGTCTCTAAGTCATTGAACACATCCAGGTGAACAAAGCACCTAAGATACACCGACAAACCTACAGAGCTCATGGCTGGATTACCTCATCCATGAGCCCCCCTGCCACATGGAGATGGTCCTCACTGAGAAGGAACGGATTGTTCCAAAGCCAGAAGAGGAGGCTGCCCAGAAGAAAAAGATATCCCAGAAGAAACTGAAGAAACAAAAGCTCGTGGCATGGGAATAAATTCAGCACAAAATAAGGGCAGCTAAAGTAATAAATAAATAAATAAATAAATAAATAAATAAATAAATAAATAAAATAAAGTTACAGTAGAAACAATGCTTTTCAGCCTCTCAAATTATGGAGCATAATGGTTTCAGATATTTCATATGCAATATACTCCTTTAGAATACCACTCTGAAATAGTACGATTCTAGATTTGGAAGTTTGCTGTATTGCAGCAACATAATATAAGCTACAATGGAAATTATGTATATACTTTCAATATTCTAACACGCTCATTATAGGGAAAAAATTAAAATGGGTAAAAATAATTAATTTAAATAATGTTTTACTTATAAGTCAATAAGTCTCAAATGTTATATTAATCCCGAATTAAACAAAATACGAAATAATCTTGCATCCTTCCGTTACTGTCTTTTGACTCCAGTCTATGTTTTAAACATACAGTACACCATCATTTGGATTTGGCTGGTTTTCAAGTACTCAGCAGCTACACATCACTAATGCTTTGTGTATTGAAGGGAACGGCTCTATTTGCTTTTGCTAATAGCTATGATAATGATAACTACAGATGCTGATTCATTAAGGCAAGTCACAGGTTAGGAACCCACAGAAATTACCCTTTTAAAAACTCCAAGTGACAATAGCTCGCCCTGAGTTTTCATAGGTGAGTGCTCTTCAGCCTAGAATCCCAAGCTAAGAGCAAGGGCACAAGGAATTCACCATGTAGCTACTGATCCACTGAGAGTCGGTTAACTCACCTGCACAACGGAGCCGGCTAAATCCAGTGCTGGGCATATAATAGACACCTCATATTCAGCTCATTTTTAAAAATTGAGATGATAACATTTTGCCTGGACTCATCCAGCTGCCTAAGGGTCTTTTTCTTTTTCTTTTTCTTAAATATTGTCTTTATTTACATTCCAAATGACATCTCCTCTCCTGGTTACCCTTCCAAAGGGTCTTTTTCTAATAAAACACCAAAACTCTTGGGTAGGTGGAGTGGTTTGTTGTTGTTGTTGTTGTTGTTGTTGTTGTTGTTGTTGTTGTTTTAAACATAAAACACAGCTTGCTGACAGCTGTAAGAAGACTTGAGACAGAAAGTGAGCAAGATTGTTTGAGGTTTTAATGCCTTTACACACACACACTAGACTGTAAGTCCCATTGGTGAGGAGCAGGAAGGTGAACACACCTTAGAACGGTTCAGCTGCTTCTCTGTGGAAAGGGCGGGAGTTGCTCCCTAGCAAACTGACATGCCTCCAGTTGGCCTTTGTGTTCTCTTCAGCAAAGACAGCTAGGAGTCATCAGCGAAGGCAATCAATTTGAATCTGACACCATCTCCTTTCCTAACAAATGAAATGAGGAATCCAAATCTTTTTCTTTTATTTAAAAAAAAAAAAAAAGTGGATCTAGCTTCCAATAATGAAAGTGAGCACATTTTCAAAGGGGAGAACCCCTGTGGAGAGGTATCTCCGAAATCTTTAAGACATACTATTTTCCAGAGAGATGGAAAATGCTGACTACAATTGAGACGTGTTTTTATCAGACCGTACAAGAAGTAGCAGTTTGATAGAAAGCAAGTCCTCACATGACCCGGACTGAACTGGTTGACTTAATCAGGCCTTTATTATCTTTAAGATCTTTAAGTAACAATTTTTTTTTAAAACCTAACTGGAATATTTAATTAAAAATATCCCAATGAATAATGCTTTGTTGCACCTCTTATTAAATCCCGCAGTCCTTTCAGTGCCTTGAGTGTAATGTAATCAAGCAAGTTATTAAAGATTCTTGTTTCATGTTTGATGAAACCCAAAATAGCAAAACAACAAGGTTAATGAGAGACTGTTCTGCGGCAGAGAGGTCCAGGCATATTTACTTAATATTTGCCGTGCTGTTTATCCACAACAAACATTTCCCTGCTCATGAGCTCATTAAGAAAAATGGGATTTTATTTTTTTTAATCCCGTATACATAAAGGCTGCCCTCCCACTTACTTGAGGTGATGAAAGACGTCTACTGGAGGGATGAGAAAGATATATCTTTCATCTTTATCTTTGATAGCTACACTTTTAGGTTAAAGAAGAAGACATAGAGACATGAGGAAATACCAGATCATGGGGAGCCCAGTAGAAAAAAATGGGGTGCATCTCTTTAAAGACAGGAATAGGAAAGTTCTAGAATGAAATTCTCCAACATATTATAAAGCATTAAAAAAACCAATGAGATGCTTCACATGGTAAGGCATAGCTGGGATCTCAGCCAGAGGGAAGCAGAGATGGGGAGACTGCAAGCCTCCCTGGGTTATATGGTGAGACTTATTCTCAAAAACAAAACAAAGAAAGAAACAAACAAAAACAAAAACAAAAAAACTCCTCTAACGTGAAAATTTAGAAATTACTTATAAAGCCGTGAGGTTTTGTTCTGATAAGGAGTTACACATATCATATTTTCCATTTTCTTTCTTTTTATTCCTCCCCTCTATGACATATGACTACAGGAACCGAAGTTACCCACAGATGGCAAAAAATTCCTTCATCAGTAGTTCAATCAAAACATATTACTTCGAATTGTCCAAAGTAAAAAACAAAAACAAAAATACTTGGAGTACACAATAATGATCATTTCTGGAATTAAATTCTATATAGAAACATTCTCCTCATATACCCATTTTATGTGTATACGTATACAGCTGAATGTGTGTGTGTGTGTGTGTGTGTGTGTGTGTGTGTGTGTGTATTGCATGCATGTAAGTACCAGAAGAGAGTGTTCTATCTCCTGGAACTAAAGTTACAAGCAGTTGTGAGTCACTTAGTGCAGATGCTGGGAACCAAACCTTGGACATCTACACGAGTAGCAAGTGTTCTTGACAACTGAGCCATCTCTCCAGCCCTTACACTGGACATTTTCACATTAGCCTTTTCAGAAGGACTTTGTATAATCTACTATTTCCCAAACTTATTTAAACATGGAGAGTTCTTAAAACTTAACATCTTGTGGAGCAACTGTTTAAAGGGGATATTTGGGAAAGTGCTACTGTGTAACAATAATATTTAAAGTGGTTAGAGTTCCAAACCTTTGAGAGTCCCCAATTCATAAACCCCGAAGTTAAGAAATAAAGAAACAGATGTTTGCAGATTAGCTAAGCAAACTAAGTAACTTGCTGATCAAAACCAACCACACAGCCCATGGGATTCAGATTCACGCTAGATGCTTTTATTAGATCTTCATTTTTTACAAGCTGGTCTCAGAACAGCCAGATGGTGGTAATGTCTTTATTTTCATTATAACTGACTGTATCATGGAATGTTTTGTGTCTTCTATCAAGAATGATGAATCCATGATGGCCAAAGATTAAAGAAAGAGCATTAGTGACTCAGAATCTATAAGATCTTTGTTATTTAACATTTTATGCCCCCTGTTCCACATCTCTGAGCTGGCATTATAGTAACCCTCATCATGTTGAGTTGTTAGGAAACTTGCATGATTGAAGCATGGGGAAATAGCCCAGTTGGTGTTGCCCTTGCATTGTAAGCAAGAAATGCCCTGGTTCCATCTTATGAACCCACATGAAAAGCTGGGTGAGGTGGCACCCCGTAGAATTCCAATGTCTCCAGGAAGGCAAAGCCAGGTGACTCCTGGGGAATTATTGGCAGCCAGTCTAGTCTACCCAGAGAATCCTCAGGGGAATAGGAGACTTTAAAACAACAAAACAAACAAATGGTGGACCACTCCTGAGGAGCAACTCTTTGAGGTTGCTCTCTGGTTTCCATAGGTAAATGCACGGGAGCACGCGTGCAGAAGCAGCAGCCCCTCCCCACAGCCCATGCATTCAATTACAAACAAGCATACATGCACACATACACACAAACTAATCTTTAAAAACATTAGAAAGTAAAATTTGTAGGAATTGATAACTGTCAAGTTCTTAGAGTCCCACCTGCCTTTCACTCAGCAAGGACTACTTCAGTGTCACATATTAAAGGACTTCCTCATCAGTTTATAACATAACATAGGTATCTTTGGTTTGACTTTGGTCAGCGAAGGATGGCAGTTCCCTATCTGTGTTGCAGGAAGGCAAAGAGGGAGAGATAAGTAGAATGAAAGTCTGCCTTACCTCCTGTAATAGAGATATTAATTGTTTTATTTTATTGTTGTCATTTATAGACTTTAGTTGATTGACTCCTGCTAACATGCAGGAAGATGCCTGCCTTTGTCAGAATGTAAAGTTGGAATTTCTCTCAGTGACTTCTAGATGATTGACATCAGAATCTAGTGGGTTTGGCTCAGACACGTTGGCTTCTTCCAGCATGTTCAGGATTACCCTGTTTGCATAATACAAAAGCGAAAAGCAACGCCTTATGTAATGAAGGAACCTTTCCCTTCCACAAACATTTTTAGGCTGTAGATGGCCTACGGTGCTATTTCCTCCTATACTGGGGCTGCAAGCTCCCTGCATCTTTCTGCTCAGACCACACTGCCCTGTGGGCTCAGGGCTTAGTTCTCTGGGCATCATGTTACACACAGGCAGGAAACTCAAGAAAGGCCAGGGGCTAAAGGCTATTCTAGTTGAACCTGCTCTTCTTTTATCTTCTCTTGGAAACCTCACACTCTGCAAGTAATTAATCTAGCTCCTTCACTGGGACCTGAGCATTTAACAGGACCTGGAGAGAGAGCTGCAGAATGGTGTCTCTAGATGACATTGGTTTTATGCTTATTGAAACGGCAAGTGGCTCTGGTACCCACAGTATTACTGCAGGAATAAAGAAGTTATGCTTCTTTGTGACTCCTTTTGTCTGCACAGGACCAAGATTGCTTTTTTCCCCCAGTAAGTTGTTTAATGAATGTCTGTGTCCTTAGCATTCAATTTCAGTTAACTAGCCCTCTGACAGGCTTCAAACTCAGTCTTCCTTCATGTGAAATGCTTGCAACCCAATCTGACAGAGTCAGTCAGTCTTGCCTCCTCGTTTCATTTAAAGCATCATCTTTTCGGTATCTCCACAGACTGAGATGCTCTGAAGGCCACAGTATGAACTACAGCAGATAACTTACAGTTACTGGTTGATAAATGTTTGTTCAGTGCTTTTATAAGACAAATGGACACAAAACATATGACATGAGCAGTAGAGTACACGACTGAAATACGGAACATTAATTTTTAGTTTGCACAACTTAATGACTTTTCAAAGCCCAGCTGTTCTTTTCTACTTATCATTTAGAAAAAAAAATATATTTATTTGAGAAGTTATCACATCATGGAAGTATAGAGGAAAGCAGTATAGAAGTGACTAAGTATACAAAAAAATATGTATAAAGTTGTGGCGTTGTGTTTATTATTGCTTTTGATTCATCCCATGAAAGGCTTGATTCAAAGCAGGTTTGAATAAATACTGAATGAATGAGCATTGAATTAAAAGGAGAAGAGAGAATGCTCAAGAGTTAGCAGGCTGCTTTCATCTCTTAAGATTTCTAGCAATGTGTTATTAATGTCATTGTTCTGAGTGAATAATTTAGGGGTGCAATAGCTAAGTAATGAACAGTAACGATAATTATTACTTAAAATGATGCTATGTTGGAAGCTGGTAGTTTTTAACTTCCTTTAAGATACATGGGTTAACTGTGCTGATCATTCATGCTTAAGCTTCACATCTTTACAACTACACATGGGACTCTTGACTCTTGAATTACAAGAGGTGATTTTTGTGCCTAAAGACTCCCCAAGTCTAGTTTCAAATATTAGTATAATGATACAGAGATGTATTTTGTGAATAATTGTTCTTTTTATGAAAAAGAGATACTCTAATTTGTGTGTGGTAGGGATATTTGCACTTTAAGAAGTAAAGTGATGGATATTCATTTGTTCAGTTCCATCTGGTTTGAGGTAGAAGAAAGCTTAGATTTGGCCTCTTTGTAAGATAATACTGATGGCAGTGTCTTCAGGTGTAAAAAGGAAGTGGTGGTTTCTGATAATACAGCTGGGACCAAATCCTAGGGGGCTTCAGCTCTTTTAATGTCTAGTTAACTGAGACAAATCAGGGAAAGGGGTGGGAGGCGGTTGGGAGAAATAAAGCATCTAACCTCGCAACCCCCACCTTGATGCTTGGTGGATATAGAAGAAAGAAAATGCAAATTAGAGCAAGGAAGTCAGGATTTCCTCTCTTTTCTACAGAGAGTGCAAAGGCCAGTTTTCAAGAGAAAGTAAAGGAGTGACCGAAGAGAGCACTCACCAGTGGGAAGTGGCTGCCATGATAATAACCCGAGAGTTCAGGAAGTGTGGCGCCTTCGCTCCTGAGTGTTCAGTTTCTGAACTGCCTCAGCACCAGGCGTCCTGAGCCCACACCACTGTCACCATGCAAGACAGGCTGAGCAAACCAGCTCAAGCTACCAACCAGAGGACTCAGGGGAGCCCTAGCTGCTGGTTTTGCCCCTTAGTGCTTTCTGGGACTAGAAGAAAACGACAAAGGAAGATGTGAGGTAAATGACACCCAGGAACTGACACTCCTTACCAATGCTCTTTCATTGACTCTCCACAAGGCACCAGCTGATGAAGGGTGTTGCCTTACAAACTCAGAAATAGAACACTAGCTAAACGAACTGTTACAGATTTGGATGATACTATATATACCAGCTTGCAAGGGTGAGCGTGCGTGCGTGCGTGCGTGCGTGCGTGCGTGCGTGCATGCGTGCGTGTGTGCGTGTGTGTGTGTGCGCGTACCTTCACTTCTGTGCACACCAGGCTAGCTGATCCACGAGCTTCTAGGGATTTATGTACCTAGCTCCATCTTCTGTTTCTCCAAACAAGTCCTAGGTCAATGGGTGTACAATACCACAGGCAGCTTTATGTAAATTCTGGGAATTTGAACTCAGGCCCTCAGAGTTGCTAGCCATTTCCCTAGACTCAGTTTGTCTTCTTACTCCCAGTTCTCAAATTAATCACCAGGTGGGCTTCAAGAGAGCCCTTGTCTCTGAAATCTAAATCTAGTAAGAATTAAATTTACAGGGTCCAATTCATTCTACATATTTTGCCATCCCCTCTGCTGCACGCATAAAAGTTTATATAACACACTAAATTCATGTTCAAAGACAGAAAAATATAAAAGCATAGAGAACACAACCAAATTTAAATTTCTCCAGAAATATTCCTTGTCAGAAAATGTTTATGTATGACCTTAAAAAATGCTTAGGAAAGCAAACCTTGAGACTCCATGAGAAGGAATCTGTTAAAATGGGTGAAGACTTTGAAGTCTAAGAATGCTAACGCTACCACATATTGGAATTTGGTTCTCTTAGTGAGGAAGGGGATGCCACTAATTTACATTTGACAGAGTTGAAAAGTTACAAGATGAAAGTTGATAGTCTGACTTTTCTGTATGCCTTTTTGTTTTGTTTTAGGTGTTTATATCTAGAAGTGGAGAAAGATCAGGCAGGGTTGTAATAAAAAGAGACATGGGTGGGAAAAGCACATCTCCTGTCATATATCTGTTTAAAAATACATTTCATCTGTAGATTCTTTCATTTCACTCACAGTGCTTGGTGGGTTAAATAGCAGGTCTGTAGGCATGCCTTATTTCAAAGCCAGAGCTATATGGAAGAGGCAAGTTTTCTGTGCCTGAGCTGAGATCACAGCACTTATCATATATTTGACAACACACTCCATATTAGTGACATATGACATCACTATTCTGTGTTCTCAAGGAGTGGATAATGCAGGTGAGCCTATTTCGCAATCCAAGTCCATGATAGAGGTAGCAAAAGGAACACGAACTAGAATATCTAGTAGTGTGTCACAGAGATAGATGTGCAGCTAAAAGGCAGGTTCATTAGCAGGAAACACTCAAAAGGTTACGCTGCCATTCCCGTTAGGAAACAATTACAGACACAGACACACTAGAGTCTAGAGTCTAGACGGATGCAGTATCCAGGCTAGGAATTGCAAGTGATAACATCAGATAAAGATATATAGGCCAATTTAGTCCTACAAAGTCAAAAGGGGGAGTTTATTCTTTTGAGCATACATACTGAAGATCCTTTGTAGGCACTTGGACATTGGACCAGCAGTCAGCAACCCCCGTTAAGTGCGTGCCTCCATGTCGGATGGAAAGTGGAAGTAGGTAGGAGGCTACTAATGAAGGGATGTGTCTGCTGAAGAATCCATGACAGGGTAAGGACAGAAGTAATGAAAAGAAATTAAAACAAAAAATTGGCTGAACCTAATGACAGAAAGGTTACACAGGATGAGACTATTCATTCTGACTTCTCCAGCATCGCACAATTCATACATGTTGAACCAATGCAATTAATGACCTATTCCATTTTCTTGAATGATAAGTGTTATAGGCATTTTTATATATGGAAAAATACATTGTAGCCTAGGCAGATGAGGGAGTGTTGCAGCACATTCAACAAATACAGGGAAGATGAGAGAATTCCATTATCAACATGTCGGGAGAGGATGGAGAGGGGTCCGAGGTGTAAAAGCCCAACAGACAACTTCGATAAAGGATAAACAGATGCGCATTCCAGAGACTGATGAGGTCATCACCTGCATGTTAATTTTGCAAAAGAAAGTTTGTCCCAAGCTCCACATTTTTGATTCTGAGTAGGAGGGGCTGTTGTGAAGAATGAAGGACATTAACGGCACTCAACATCATCTGTTACAAGCCAATATGCAATCAAATGCCTGTGGGAGACAGTAACTCATAAAACATTTCAGTAAAGATGACAGAGTCCTTCTCATTCCCTCCACCTAACATTACTTTCAACTATCATCCTTCATATATTATATACTGGCCTACATCTAGAAGAATTTAGTCAGTGTCTGATATTCATATAAGATGATCCAGCCTCCTTGGTCTAATGCCTGTTGCTACAGCTTTACACACACACAAACACACACACACACACACACACACACACACACACATGAACACACACACATGCTCAGACAGGAACAGGCATGTACATGCAGGAGCACTGGCACACACATACACTGTATCTCAAAAGCTTTTCCTTAGTCTTCCCACCTACCTGTTTTCTGCCGATGTCTAATTCCAATGAACTGCTAACCTCCCTGTGGGAGCACCATGCTCTTGTACTTCGAAGCCTAAAAAGTCATAACATGTATTGCTTCCTGATAATATCATTTTCACTTAACAATTCATTTGCATTATGTCGGTGACTTTTCAGAGGTTCTACATAGGCCAATGGTTCTTCCTTCAGTTGCTCTATCATTGAATTCTTAGTATATATATCTATGTTCCTCTGGGTTATGTACACTTTGAGCATGGGCTATTTCTCCTTGTCACTTATAATTCTTAACTTGCTACACTGTCATATTCCACAAAACTTAATCATTTAAATACCTTTCCTGTATATGTTCGTGGGTGAGTTAAAACCCTATCACCTTCATTGAAGCATTTTCAGAATATCACTTTAAATTTTATTATCAATGATTTTACTTATGTGCCTTCCTATACTTATTAAAAGTTATAATAATATAAAGAGGTTTTGGAATTTTAATATATTTTACATAAAATATGTATTACCTCATTTGTTAGAAAATCTGTTTTACTAGCAATATCATAATGGGATCAACTATACTTTATCATAATATTTATTTAAACTTTTGTTGGCTTCCATATGGTATAATGCATTGAGGGAAACAGAAAACATTCAACTTCTAAATTTAGAGCTTATATTTTACCAAATATTAAGGTTCCAAATGGAATTATATTTCCTGGTGGACATGCCCTGAGCCAGTGTACAAATTCTTTCCTGTTCTTTAAGAATGTATCAGTGATATTGCAAGTCTTTATTGTTACATGAGTAAAAGATCTTGTTTCTCTCCCAAGGCTACTGTCTCCACAGCTGAATTTACTACCAGCAGCAGCCAGGTAGGTTGCCATATAGAAAGGCATAACTCTGTAACATGGGAGGTGTGAAAAGAGGTGGCTTCTAGCTTTTCAGAGACATCCTGTCTCAAAATGACTGGTCTGAAGAACAAGAGTTGGACTGTGCTGTGTGTACGACTTGTGAACCAGACACTTAGTACAATAAAGTTCCGCTGAATTTTCAAAGGTATATCCTACATTCTTAATGTAGGTGTTTCTTACTTCATCTACATAGTAGGTCTTCAGAACATAGAACTATGTTTTGGAAGGCAGCCAGTGCAGACAAATCACGAAGCTAACTTTCAGGGTCTCCATCACCATCCTCATCCAGAAGGGTAGGTGTAATTTGCTGAACATCCACCTATCTTTGCCCTTGGAAATGTGAGTAATGTTCTTACACTTTTAATTTGTACCTATTCTGTATGTTAAAAAGCCTATGTACATAGCTGGAAATTAAATGAGCAGACATCTAGGCTTGAGATTCAAATAGTGGCATGGGAAAATATTTTTACTGCAATAAACGCATCTCTGATGTCTTTAGGGGAAATTGAATAGTATTTTATTGACCAAGATCAAACAATCTGTAATTACCACCCAGAGGCACAAGGGAAACTTGCAGCAAGTAGAGGCAGCATTGGGTTGCATCACAGCAGCAGACACCATTTTGGTCTATGCCCAGGCATTTCCATGTGGAGCTTATGTAAGTTCCTCAAGGAGATGCCCAGGCACAGACTAAAACTGTGTTTCCCAAGAAGTCCATTCTACTAGGGCTCTGTATCCAGGTTTTAGTTGCCCTTATCTGTCATCTGGAAGCTGGTGTTCTGTGGCGTTTAAGATGTTCAACAAGCTTATGATAACTAGAAAGCAGAAGTCTTTATGGTTTATTCAAATGAAGTACTCTTTTTTTTTTCTTTCTAACCCTTTATAAACATGATACAATCTGTCACCTATATTACAGATATCTAATACATGGGTTGCATTTGATTCTTTGACTGCTTTGTGAAACTAGTCATCGAACAGAAGACATGCATGCTTGACCATTGAGTCATGATCTATTATTTTTATTTTTGGTATACACACAAACACACACACACATACATACTCACACATACACACAAACACACACACATATCACACATACATATGTGTGTATATATATGTATGCATGTATGTATGTACTTTATTCTTTCACATGGAACCCAGCAACATGTCCTTGTTCCCTCCTGGATAAAATGTATCAGTCTTTCTTGAGACAGATCAACTTTCCATTAGGACCTGATCAAAGATATATTTCTTGTGATTCCCTACTGTAGGCCCTAACACTTCAAAATTACAACTGCATTCCGTTTTGGGTGTTAGAGATTATCTCTGCTAATGAAATGAGCCAATTCAAGCCAAATTAAAGTATAAAAGCAGGTTTACTGGGAGTAGCTCTTGGGCAGGATCACTGGTCCCAAAGAATGAAGCTAGGAAAGTCACCATGCAGAGGGAGATGGAGGGGAAGGAGAAGACAAAAGGAGAAAGAGGGAGGGGTGATGGGAGGGATGGAGGGACGGAGGGACGGAGGGACGGAGGAGAACCAACATGTCTGGATTCTATAGGAAAGATCCTCTAGGTGAACAAAAGCCCAGCCCCTGGGCTGTAAAGTTCAGCATAGAGGGCAGGGTATGCCAGCCATGCCCTGTAACAGGTAGGAACTGAGGGATGCTGGGAGAACCTGGAGGCCAGATCTGCTTTGGTATGTTAAATATGCACCTCAGCCACTTGTCCTGGGCCTCAAACCCAACATCCAAGCCTTTTGTTGAGAAAATATGAATCAAGAGTGACATAATCTTCTATGACTACTTGCAGGTGGCATTGAGGGGTCATTATTGGGGTCCAAAAGCTGGAATGTTGGAAAAGCAGGCTGCTGTCCAAGGTCTGCAGGACCATCTGGGGCTAGGGACATGAAGGCCCAGTTGAAGCAAACTGGATCAGAGCTGCTGTGCATAGCCACTTTGGAGCCCTCTTGGACGCAGGATTTGAGGAAACCACTGGACTTGGCAGGATGCTGGAACAAATATATATATGTTAGGGGCAGAAGATAAAGTTAAGCAGTTTAGAGGAAAATGTTTTCTTCTGTGTACATGTGAAACTGTTAGGCACATGATGTTAGACATTGGGGTGGGGGAAGCCCCAAAACCAGGGAAAGAGGGAGGGATATCCCTTAGGGATAGGCAGGTAGGGACACAGATTGATGATTGATAGTTCTTATCTGAATTCCATTCAACCTGTGAGAGATAGATTCGAATGGATTCCCTGAAGCGTCCAAGAAACTTCTAAGTTTAAAAAAAAAAAAGATAAATTTTAAATATATTAGCGTTACCACTGTTTGTAATCTGTACTGAAATCCACATTGTAGTCGTAATAAAAGCTACAATAAAATGATTTTGGTCAAAAGCAGTAACATTCTGTCCTCTATCAAGAAGACTGGGTATAAATGGATTTTTTTCTTTTAGCACAATGAGAAGGACTTTTAAGTCTATACTAAAGGAAATTTAGAATCTTGAGCTTCTGACTACGATATCAGGGGACTGTATGGTGGAAGTCTTATCAGACTTAGATGAAAAATAATTCATCAGAACTCTATTGAATATTGTTAAAGCTATGAATTTTGATGTCTTGGTACAACAGTAGCATAGTGACTAGTGACAGGGAAAAATCTGAAGTATTTTTATTTCTTTTATATACCTTAAATCACTTTCCTATCACTACTTAAGCTTTTATGTTCTCCAATCTTCATAACTCACATTTACCAACCTTAAAACTCTCAGACCTTCAGACATGTTCTTAGATCCTAGTAACTCAAGCTTTCATATGCTCAGACTTTACATTGGACTGTTCCATGTGTCTTTTGCATCCATTTTCCCCTATAATAGAATCAATGAATTTTAATCCTGTTTTACTGTACTTTCTTGGCCCACCCCCTTGTTCATGATTCCCACAGTCTCCCTTGACCTTTCTGTGTGTCGACTCTAGTACTCTAAGCTAGTCCCATGCCTGTTGTTGACATTCAAAGCATTCATAACTCATTCATAGCTGATTGCTCCTTAGAGTCTTTTACAGATAGTATTATGTTTGCCCTTGATAGCTTGTCTTTCCCACATTCGGTTTGTGGAGATTAACTTTGCAACCATTTTGGATTTAATTAACAAAGATATAGCTTTCTGAGGAAGGATTTCTGCTTCCTCTTGTCAGCCACTCCCATGCTAAATCCTATATCAGATATTTGTTGTGTTTTTTTTTACTTGCCAAGGTTTTAAAAATAACATCAAAAAACATTTCACTGTATTTTTAGAAGAGAAATTATTCTCACTTCACTTTTAAGATTCTACACTAGGATAGACAGCATACAAGGCAGAAATAAAATTTACTTCTGCTCAATCTTGAGTATTAGTTCGTAGCACACTGCTTGACCCACAAGAACTTTCTGATAAGGACTCCATGATTGAACCACATACTTGCTCTTATCTAGATTTACATTTCCAAGTGAATTGTGATTCATTTTGAGAAATATAACTCGAATAGGAAATCTTTTCTGTTCGTTGCCTTTAGACTTTATGCCTACTTTCTTCTCAGGAATACATCATAATGGTTATCATATGCTGGCTGGCTTTTCATACAGCAAGGGTGTTCTTTGTGTTCACGTTTGTCTTCTTTAAGGGCCACAGTTGTGACTCATTTGTCTAATACTACCAGGACTCAATAAACAGTGAGCATGCACAAACTATTTTAATTAATGAATGAATCAATAAATTCCTAGCTTTCCAGTCATGACAGTCAACTGATGGTCATTTCACTTTAAGTAAACGAAGCGGAAGTGAGACTTGACAGGGTTAAAGGACATCCTGGGTTTACTTGCAATTTCTTCCTAAGGGAGAGAATGGCTGACTTCTGTGACGCTCAGCTTCCTTATTTATCAAGCAGATTTCTGAGTTCGAGACCCACCTGGTCTACAGAGTGAGTTCCAGGACAGCTGGGGCTATACAGAGAAACCCTGTCTCGAAAAAAAAAAAAAAAAAA
>JADRCC010255108.1:0-18753 GCA_019843855.1 Hylomyscus alleni | reverse complement strand
TTTTTTTTTTTAAATTGGTCCAGCAATCTCTTCCTAAAGCATCACTATTTTACTTGACTTTTGTTTCAAAATATTCCCTTTCTCTCTCTCTTCTCTCTCTCTTTCTCTCTTTTTCTCTCTCTCTGTGCATATGTGTGTATGTGTGTATATACATATATATGTATAAATACATATATACATACATGAAAATACATATATACATACATATGTATACACACACACACACACACACACACACACGTATATATATATATAAAGGGGGAAAACTGCAAGCAGAAAACCTGTCAAGAAAGATATTTCAGAAATCCAGGCAAAAGACATGGTAAGCAAAGGTGTGGACAGTACAGAAGGGAAATCCATCCATTTTCCAGTTTGTCAAATGCAAGGGCTAAGTTCTACACTGCTTGTTCTGAGAGAAGCAAGAGATCTGGTTTTAACCTGAGTAGTTGGGTAAGTGTTAGTGATGCTTAGGAAGAGCTTGCTGGACCAATTTAAATAAAAAGAGGCCGGGCGGTGGTGGCGCATGCCTTTAATCCCAGCACTTGGGAGGCAGAGGCAGGCGGATTTCTGAGTTTGAGGCCAGCCTGGTCTACTGAGTGAGTTCCAGGACAGCCAGGGCTATACAGAGAAACCCTGTCTCGAAAAACCAAAAAAAGGAAAGAAAAAAGAAGAAGAAGCTGGGTACCAATTGTGTAAACGAATCACCAATGGTGTGTCCCATTTTACTGCCTATCACTGAAACCAGATTTAGGCTATGCACTGACACTTTTTCCCCTGTGGATTTTTGAGAAAAACGATTTTATTTGTAAAAGAGAAAATAATTGCAAATTATATATTATCATAAAGATTTATCCAGTGTCTATACAACAGTGCACTAGATAAATGCTCATGGGTAAGCAGAACAGAGGAGAGATGAGTTGGCTTTTTAAGTCTTTCCCTTATTGGTAGTGTGAGGTTAGAAGATGCTGATCTTCCCTGGCTTCTCTCTGGAAACATTTAAGACATTGAGGCCATTATTTTAAAATACTGTTCCTGACAAAATGTCATGCAGTTCATTAACTTGAGGATTCCAGGTAAAATGTTTTAATCCTTCTCTGTGTGAAATATAAAATTTTTGACATTCTTTTTAAGATGAGTATTTTGAAAATTTTCTAGGAGAAGACAGCTTTCAACCTATGTACCCTGGAATAGATTAACACTTACTCATTAGTATTCATAGTGGCATTTATAATGACATTTTCATTAGTAGAATTTTGTTGTTGTTGTTGTTGTTGAGAAATGCCCTTTCTGTGCAGCCCTAGCTGACCTGAACTGGCTTATGTAGATCAGAAGAGCCTTAAACTCATAAAGATCTGCCTGCCTCTGCTTTCTGAGGGCTGGGATTAAAAGCCCACACCATCATGCCTGACACTAGTAGAATTTAGAGCAGAGGTTTGCCTATTTTCTTATCCGATGTGCAATTCCGAGTGTCGTTTTGATTATTTGGGACTTTCATGGTCCATTTTCACTGTTGTTCACATCACAGACCTGAGTTTCCTTTCAGGAGCACTGCAGAGTGATCCTCCACCCTGGGTCACCTGAATAACCTGTTAAATGTTTAGACACCCACTAAGGCACCCTTGATTCCTGCACTGCTGCTCCGAGGGGGAAATTTCTCTGTATCCTTTGGGAGTTCCAATATGTCTCACACTGATATTGGGTATTTTGTTGTTGTTGTTCTTAAGCTTGATAATTACTTTCAGCGTTGGATTTTTTTTTATCATCACATTTACTTCCTTTATTCAAAATCCTAAAGAAAATATGAGCCTATCCCAAACTGCATAGGTCTAAGTTAAGAAGTTAAGTATTTTCCTTTCAGTCCTTCAAAAAGCATTTAACATCCACCCCATCTCTTCTCTACGACCTTGTATTTCTTTTTCTTCCATACATTTTGAAGTAGGCAAGCATGAAAAGGAATTTCATTTCTTTTAATGAACTGGAAAAGTCATGCAAAAAAAAAAAAGTTCAGTTTCACATTTCTGCGTTGTATATTTTTCTCCCTTTGGAACATACTTGCCTACATGTTTCTCTAATTTGTCTTGAAAGTAAGCAACACAACTGAATCTCCAGCTGTGATTATGCACACCTTAAAATGTGTCCTTGGGAGGAAGTGCTTATGAGCAGATATTTTGAGGTTATATGGCGTGGGATAGAGTTCCTGCTTCATGATATTCCAGCTCACACCTTTTGCAATGTTTTCAAGCACTTTCCTTTCTGGTAAAATGGGAATGGCAAATCTTATGAATGCTATGGAGTGAATATAATTAAGAACTTTGACATTGGTTGAAATCAGTAAGCCATGTGAAAGGGCTTGTGATTTTTATCTCTTGAGCAGACAGGAATGGAAATCCTGAGAAGCTGTGACCAAGCTAAATGGGAAGAAAAGACGTTGTAATGTCTGTGTGGTCTCCGCTAAAGTTACAGTTTGGAGCAAGAAATAAAAGAACTGATGTTTGGTTTCATTTTCCACCTTTGTGTGGAATTATTTTTGTGATAGAACACACACCCCTCAGATTCATTCTGCATTGTCTATAATTTAAAAACCTTTGGTTTATTCTAGTTCTGTTCATCTCAAATTTATAAAATCTTTGATATTCTTATTGTCTCACAGATATATGAGGATAGATCTCATAGCTTAAAGGATAGAAAACTATGACTAGTCCATGATGTTTACTATTAATATCAGAATGTGCCACCTAAATTTCCAGGTATTTTGAAGGCAAGTCAGAACTTTGTTTCCATTTGGTTGTTTTCAGTCTGTCTGTCCCTTTCCCAGAATAAGTAGGATTATTGGAAAGCCCTATGCTCATCCGCCAAAAGCAGAGGCAGGGGCAGGGGCAAAGAGGGACTCACTTCAGGTACTTCTAACACTGACCGTAGACTATGTCCACTTCTTGTTTCTTTTAGAAAAATTCTTTTTTTTAATTAGATATTTTCTTTATTTACATGTCATACAATATCTCCTTTTCCAGTTCCCCCTCCAAAAACCCCCCAAAAACAAAAAAACAAAACAAAACAAAAAAATAAGAACAAGAACAAACCTCTGTTCCCTCCCCCTTCCCCTCTCCTGCTTATTGGCCTTGGTATTCCCCTACACTGGGGCATAGAACCTTCCAGGGCCAAGGGCCTTTCCTCCCATTGATGACTGACTTGGCCATCCTCTGCAATCAGTCCCACTATGTGTACTCTTTGGTTGGTGGTTTAGTCCCTGGGAGCTCTGAGGGTACTAGTTAGTTTATATTGTTGTTTGTCCTAAGGGGCTTCAAATCCTTCAGCTCCTTGGGTCCTTTCTCTAGCTCCTTCATTGGAGACCTGTACTCAGCTCAAAGGATTACTCTGAGCCTCTACTTCTGTATTAGTCGGGTACTGTCAGAGCCTCTCAGGAGACATCTATATCAGGCTGGATTGTCCTTCCTTCAGTCTCTGCTCCATAGTTAGTCTCTGCAACTCCTTCCATGGGTATTTTGTTCCCACTTTTAAGGAGGAATGAAGTGTTCACATTTTGGTCTAGAAAAATTCTTTTAATACTCAGAGTATGGACAATAATTGGGCCCATGGTTATCCTAGCTACTCACTTTCTATCCTTGGGTCCCTTAATTCCTGCTCAAGATATATTTGGAAGCTTTCACAGAGCATTGTCCACAAATCCAGATGGATTAGTTGCCTCTGGATGTCAGCATTGAAAAAGCCAGAGTTATTGTGAGGCCTTTGTAACTGAGGAGGGTTGTATGGAATTTAAAGAGAAAAAAAAAAAAAACTACAGACATGCAAGTGATGACAGAAAAAAAATATAGTTGGTGAGGGGAAAGCCTGGTAAATGTACCTTGAAACCCAGTAGGTACCATATGGAATCTGTTATGGGAAGGTTATTGACCACTTACTTCCGCGTTACCACCCAGGATGGAAAAGGCAAGAAGGTTCCAAGTTACAGCTGGATGAACGGATGGAGATACTACATAGATTTCATGTCTTGGGATGCTAATTATAAATGGTGTGGAAATTTGTCCACACAGTATGGGCCCTGAGTAAAGTGGTAGGCAGCATTAGCAGCTACTTAACAACTTAGAATAATTTCCACTGTATTAAACCAGATGTTACAAGAAAACTGAAAAAACAACAATAACAACAAAAAGCCAGCACTATTCTCTAGAGAGAATGCTTTTCATAATGTGTATTTTAGAAGAAGGTGTCTGCTAAATAAGAAAGGCAGATTTAAGGAAAGCACTGAATAATGTATCCCATTGACCCACAAATATAAACAGAAACCATCTAAAGATTCAAATCTGTTCTAAATAGCACCACAGAGAGTTAAGGCTCTTTATTAGAGGTCAGAGAGAGTGGAGATGTTAAAGAATTCTTCTTCAAATGGTTGCCAGGATCGTGTTTCTCAATATGAAATGATATGCCTGTTCAAAACCTCTGTTGCCTTCAGGATATAGTCTGACCTCATTAGCCTAGCACACAGAGCTTCTCACAGACATTTCCATGCCCAAAACTATTTGTTTCTACAGCACACCCCATGTTTTAACTACCCTGATTGTCTGTCACATCATGGACACTGCTCTGAGAATATTGTTTGTGAAATAATTTTATTTAGCTCATCAATGTAGACACCACCTATGTACTTAAGGATGAGAAATCCAGAGCACAGAGAAACTAAAGAGCTGAAAGAATTTGGAACTACAGCACACATAGTGCCTACTTTGTGTTTTAAATATTGTGTACGTTATTTGTCTTTACCTGGAATTTCTTCATCTTCACACATAGTCATTTGGGAAACAGGAAGTTTCTTGAAAGATGCAAACCAATTACCTTTGACTCTGGGAATCTTTAACTAAGAATAAACCTAGTCATTTTTATCTCTGCTCTGAACTAATTGTTTAGCGTGTCTTTAGCTCAGTTCTAGTTAGCAATCTCTTTTCTGAGATTAGGGACCAGGCTTTACTTACTTCATCTGAGCACTCATATCAAAAATAGTTGCATAAAAATTAAGGAGATTAAAAAACAGAAATTACAGAATCTTATTTGTCAAGATTACTATTCAGAAATAAGAAAATGAACGTAGATTATGAACATTGCACATATAACCTCTGAGAATGCTATTCCTCATGTCTTGATATAAAAGTATAATGCATATATACTTGATAGCCCCACAAATTCTAGAATAAGCTAGACAAAAGACACAGAAAATTGGATATAGTACTACCTAAGGACCCAGTTATACCACTCCTGACCATATACCCAAAAGATGCTCCAACATATAATAAGGACACATGCTCCACTACATTCATAGCAGCCTTATTTATAACAGCCAGAAGCTGGAAACAACCCAGATGCCCTATAACAGAGGAATGAATACAGAAAATGTGGTAAATTTGCACAATGGAGTTCTACTCAGCTATTAAAAACAATAAATTCGTGAAATTCTTA
Organism: Hylomyscus alleni; assembly: GCA_019843855.1. Classification (NCBI taxonomy): domain Eukaryota; kingdom Metazoa; phylum Chordata; class Mammalia; order Rodentia; family Muridae; genus Hylomyscus; species Hylomyscus alleni. The sequence goes on along the minus strand of JADRCC010255108.1, from coordinate 13,284 downwards.
GGCAAATGGATGGATCTAGAAAATATCCTGAGTGAGGTAACCCAAGAGAGGTAACAAAAGAACACACATGGTATACACTCACTGATAAGTGGATATTAGCCCAAAAACTCAGAATACCCAAGATACAATTCACAGACCACATGAAGCTCAAGAAGAAGGAAGACCAAAGGACTTCATGCTTAAGTCCTTCTTAGATGGGGAACAAAATACTCACAGGAGGAAATATGGATACAAAGTATGAAGCAGAGACTGAAGAAAAGGCCGTCCAGAGACTGCCCCACCTGGGGAGCCATCCTGTGTACAGTCATCAAACCCAGACACTATTGTGGAAACCAAGAAGTGCTTGCTGACAGGAGCTTGATGTAGCTGTCTCCTGAGAGGCTCTGCCAGAGCCTGACAAGTACAGAGGCAGATGCTTGCAGCCAACCCTTGGACTGAGCAGAGGGTCCTCAATGGAGGAGTTAGAGAAAGGACTGAAGGAGCTGAAGGGGTTTACAAACCTTAGGAAGAACAACAATATCAAACCAACCAGACCTCTCTGAGCGCCCAGGGACTAAACCACAAACCAGAGAGGCGGCCCATGGCTTCAGCCGTATATGTAGCACAGGATGGCCTTGTTGGACATCAATGGGAGGAGGGGCTGTGAAGGCTGGATGCCCCAGTGTAGGGGAATGCCAGGGCATTGAGACAGAAGTGGGTGGGTGGTTGGGCAAGTACTGTTATAGAAGCAGGGAGAGGGAGGATGGGATAGGGGATTTCTGGAAAGGAAAACTGGAAAGAGGATAACATTTGAAGTGTAAATAAATAAAATATCCAGTAAAAATAAATAAAAGATTTATATCTGAAAAAAATTCTTGAAATGTAGAAAATGCTCATCATAAATGGCTCTTTTTAACCTTTTAGATTCCCAACTGTCTTCAGATTGTTAGTGCCCGTGAAGGTCGCGGTAACTGTACCCTGGCTGGACTACCTGATGCCTTACTGAAGGAGGGAGGAAGAAAGCCATGTTTATAAAACAGAAAAATAAAGATTGACATTTAACACCATCATTGACATTTGTAACAGAATACAATTTTTTTCCCATCATCAGTGGAGCAAAGTTAAAGAATATGTTTCATATGACTAGAGTAAAAATATACACTTTATGATTGCACAGACTTTTTGGACATTGTCTTTCACTGTATAACCCAGGTTGGTTTTGAACTCACAAGGGTTCCCCTGCCTCATCAACTTGACTGCTGAGATTATAGGTGTACGCCACTATGCCCACACAGTTTCTTGATTTTGGTTTGTGCAGAGTATCAAATGAGTAATTTCTATATGCTTTAAGGCAGTCACGCTCAAGATTTTTTCACAGTCAGTTTAAATGTCTCACCTTAGTGCAGGAACTTCCATGGTTCCAATATGCAAGTAGAAATACCTAACCACAAAAACTGAAGAATTTTTATCTGTCCATTAACAAAGCACAGTCTGCATTTTCACACCTTCTTCAGGGGCTTTATCAATCCAAGAGTGAGAAAGGCAACTAATTATATGAAGATTATAAAAAGTAGACTGTTCTTGTGTTCAGGGCTGCTTTTTAGCATCATATGCAGCTATAAAAATCTGCAATTGTGACTACACTTCACATAATCTAAACCTGCGCTCTCTCTCTGTACAGTCATTTGACCATAAAGAACTGGTACACAGTTTTGTTAGTCTTTTGACTACTTGAAATTAGTATTCGTTAAGACACAATGGTTTTTACATACCAAGTAATTGCATTTTGTGAATCATATTGATTTTCTTTCTCTTTAGCTCACTTAAATTTTTACAAATGTTAGTTTTGTGGATTCAAGGTATATGAAATTTACATAAAATAGCCATTCAAACTAGTTGTACAAATGAGGGGTAAAGAAAAATAAATGCCACAGCAAAATCTCACAATGTCCAGAAACATAAATCTGAAAACAGCACGTCAGTTTCTTTATCATTTTCTCATAAAATTTCCCTCTCCACATGTAATTTTGTCACCATTTGTTACTCTCTCAAAACCATGACCCTTTCTAACTCTATCTAAACTTCTTCTCCATAATAGAACACTAATTTGATGTCATCAAACCTCATTATTTTGATAGTATTTTAGTATAGTTATTGTCATCTCATTACATTTCAATTTAGATTTATTTATTATTTTTATTTATCGTAGATGTGTGTGTAAGCAGGAATATCACAGAATGTGAGTGAGTGTCAGAAGACAAATTTTAGGTTTTATTTTTCTCTTCTTGTGGCAGTTCCAGGGATAGAATTCAAGTCATCAACCTCGATGGCAAACACGTTTACCACTGAAGCATCGTCCTGGGCCCCCTCAGAGCATATATGTGTGTGTGTGTGTGTGTGTGTGTGTGTGTGTGTGTGTGTGTGTATACACATACATGCACATAACTATACATATATATAGATATACATATGTGTATATATATTTGTATACATATATACACATGTACATATATGTACATATATGTACATATATATATATATATAACTTTTTCTTGCAAATTTTATGCCCTTTTAATATTAGAATTCTCTATTTTCTTTCTTCATATCATAAATTATCTTGAATAGCATCCTTCCTTTCAAAATATGTAATTCTTGACTATGTACACCACATCAATAGATGATATGAATTGGCACAATAACTGTATAAGATAATATAAAATGTTAGACATTTTACTAGATAATTCTGATTTTTTTGAAAAAGATAGATGAGATCTTCAAAATGGTGACAAAGCACACTACATTACACCAGATCAAAGCTGTTTTTCTTTGGTGAATATTGAATACAAAGTGGATTCTTTTTTTTCATCCATACATCTGTCCTTTTATTTAGCCCAGAGATTCTCAACCTTTCTAATATTTCTACCATCTAATACAGTTCCTTACATTGTGGTGACCCCCCCAACCATACAGTTATTTTTGCTGCTACTTCATAACTAATTTTGCTACTGTTATGAATAATAATGCAAATATCTATGTTTTCTGATGGTCTTAGGCGGCCTCTGTGAAAGAGTTGTTCAATCCCCAGAGGGGTCACAACCCACAGGTTGGAAACCACTGTCTTAGCCTACTCTCATAGCCTCACAAAACTGTAATCTATTTCTTGTCCTTTGAGTATTATATTTATTCCCTTATTAGATGTTTGCAATAGCATTTAAAGGGGTTCACATTAATTAGAACTCATTAGAACATTTCAGAAACTGATATTTAATACACAAACAAATATTTTCAGTTTGGATATAGGAATAGATTGATTGATAAACTTTATTATCTTTTCTTTGCTGCTCATCTCATTTTCTTTAACAAAATAAAAAGGAAAACAACAACTAGAAACCGTCCGAGAATAATTTGTTATTTGTGTGGTTTATCTTTGAATAGGACTGGGGTCCCGGTGCACATCTGTAAAAGCAGAGTGACCGACTCTTCCCAGACATTGTCTGGAAGTAGCTGGTGGAAGTTTTCAGCATTATGAAGTCACGTGCATACACCGTGCTTCCGCCTTCATGGTGCATTATTAAGGGCTCTTGGAGGAATTAAATTTGATTTGTTCTTGCTGAAACCAATATTGCTGCATTCTGACATCACTCAGGAATGAAACTAAATATGCCTGAGCTGTGAAGTCCTCCTTAAAGTGAACCTAAGTAACCGGTTTTTTGAACTGATAGATCCAGGAATACATACAGGAAACAGCCCAGGTCTCTGTCCTGTGTCTAGCCACCTGTACACGGTTTCTATTCTATTAGGGTTGAAACTGCTTTAATGACAGTCCTCCAGACATTCAAGAAATGCACACAGGTACAAAGACTGTAAGCATATCACATGCTTCAGTATTCGAATACTTCCTCTGGCTCTTTAAGAACGATTAATTAGACTATTCTCAGTTTTATCTTGTGGGCATCGTCTGTGATTCCTTTTCTATTTTCCACGTTCTTTGCCTTCTTTGTGGGTGTGCTGCCAGACAGTGGAGTTGCTAACTGCCTGTTGTCTGCCAGATTCTCCTTTGTCTTTTAATTTCTCTCTCCATTGTTGCATTTAGCTGAAAATGGGTCACTATTCCCCTAATGCAAGTAAGCGCCGCCACAGCAGCAGATGGCAGTTTACACGGCAGCACTCACAGGAAACAAAGGTGATCCAAAAAAATCATGCAGGATGTGTAAGTTGCTATGTATCCAGTGAACTAAAATTATCAACAGTTACTATCGATGAAAACAACTATTTTATTTGCCATTGACTCTGACATTGTGGGATTTATGGACTTAAAACTTGCCATGACTGGTGTTCTTTTCTTGTGTTCGAAATAAGATGGAGAACAGTGTATTAACAATTCAGACCCTTTATTATGAAGAGAAGTATTAAGGAGGCAAAAAGATATGCAGTATGCATTATGTTAAAGTTTTTTTTTTTATTAAGGAAAGGTGGCATTTTTAAAAAATTTCAATCACTCATCTTGATGAGTAACTTTGTCACAGTTTGGAATTTATTTAAGATATATACTAATAATTTCATGTTTCTGAGGTTGTGTTTGCACAAAACCAAGACGTAGTGTATTCCCCACACGTTAGAAGTTTGGATATTTGGATATAATACTACTTAGACACACACCACCTTCAGAGTTGACAATGATTCTTCTTAGGTTTTTCCTCTGTCAACTTTCAGCTTCTCATATCAGCTAGGCAGAGCTAAAGAAATATCTCAGAGGGTTAGCACAAAAGATGAGAGTGTTTGGGGGCTGTTTTAAAGCAGGTACTTTTTGCTATAGGTGTTGGATTTTATTACTTGTGTCTTACATAATGTAGCCCCAAGTGAAGCTGAGTTTATGAACCATAACAGAAACTGAAAATAGGAACTTTTAACTGGCTTACAGGTGGGATTCTGGATGAAGCCAATATTTGAATATCCTGTGAATGCTTAATGAAAGAAAATATTTTTGCCTTCCACTGAAAGCTATGTCAAAATTGGATAGTAATAGTATCATCTTACTTAGAGTACAATATCAGCATTATATGTGTGAATGGGTACACAAATGCTATGTCAATGTATTTAAACAAATGCTAGAACAAATTTCAAGGTATTTTTTACCATAAAAAAATCAGAATAGCTAATACCAGCACAGAGTAGTCTTAACACTGTAAATAAAAAATAATTCAAGGCATTTCCCTGCTCATACAGATAGTATGAAGTTTTGATTTAAGTGCAATTTCTCAATGAAGAAAATATAGTTTAACCACCTATTCTTAGCCACAAAAATATTTTCATAATAGAAAATGAAAAAAAAAAAACCAACCAGAGAGCATGAATAAAGCTATTTCTGCAAATGGTGTGGGAGAATAATTTTCCAAACGTTTCTGAAATAAGTGTTTTAATAAGTAGCTTTTCATTAACCTGGAGAACATTCCAGTCTAGTAGCATTTCTCCAGGGATGGAGTTTTTAATTAGTGTTATGACTAAGAGAAACGAAAAAGAGGCTGCCTGACCGTCATCACGGTCAGCACTGGAAAGTTCACTTGGGAGTTAATGAAAATCTACAGGATTAGACAGAAAGAAAAGAGCTATATTTAGAGCCAAACATCTTGTTAGAGATGAAGGACTTAAATGTGGATGCTGATAGCTTTGAGAAGGAGCACTGGCTTGCAGGACAGTGTCTCAGTGTCTCAGTAATATTTCAGGCTTGGCCACATGCTGGTTAGGTAACCCTGGGCAAAACAATTAAGCTCCGACTTGGAAAATAAAGACAATTATTCTTAAGTAGGTAAGGATTAAAATCAAGTGTAAAACTATTTGGGAATATGAAAAGTACTCAAAACCCAAAGCAGTATTATGATAAAATACCCAATGTTTTCTGAATGATCTGGTTATTTATACCTATTAGTATACATATAAAAAAAGAAGTCCCTGAATGTGAAAGTTATCTTTCACTGTCTTTGAATTGCAGTATTTGGATTCAATTGGCCTTTCCAACATACAAGCATCATTGACAAAGACTCCTGATCCGAACATATACAATCAAGTAAAACATCCCTTTAAGTTGTGGGGTATCCTGGTTGCAATAAAGTTCATTCAAGTGCAGATGCTTGATTAGGTATCAGAGAAGACTTCTGCTTAGAACTTGACATGTAGGAAGGGAGAGGGCTTAAAATTGCAACCATAATCACATCATGGGGAAAATAAACAGTTTGAGCCTTTATTATACGCCAGCATGGAACTGTGTGTTTAGGTTGCTACACTGAACATGTGCACATGTCCCAAGTGCAGGGTAAGGCTCAGAGTGGCTCATACCTCATTACATGTGCAATTTTAATCTAGTTTTCTAATTTTAAGGTGGGTGTGAAACTTTAGCTTTTGTGTGCCTCATTTTGTGTTGTGTATTTTGGCTTCCACAATATATTAATAGTTTTGTCTTTTTTTTCTTTCTTTGTCATCCCTCAAATGCATTTAGAAGTATAGAGATATTAATAAATAAATAAATAATAAATAAATGGAACTAAAATATATTATGGGAAAAAATAATTTCAGTTAGAAGAAAATACACATCACAGAAACAATATAAGGGATATATATATATATTATTCTAACATATATATTATTTTAATACATATATATGTATTAAAAGTTTCTACAAAAGTGCTTAAAAGTTTGGGAAGGTGTTTTGAGGTTGGTAAGTGCAAGTTATGAAGGATTAATCTTTTTGTAAACTTAGAAATATTCTTGCAAGCTCCGAGGAATCTACTCGAATCCACTTAACCACAATCAAATAAACTCAAGATAAGTACTGTCAGTTAATAGCTTGCCTTATTCCTGAGGGTGGGATCTATTTCCCTTTCCCTGGCTCTGAAACCCCACCCTCCACCCCTCCTCCAACTACAAAGACCATGGGCCTAAGAGTTACAAATGTATACCCCCCACAAACTGTTCTTCTCCCTAAACTCCTTAGTTTTATCTGCCCCTAATCAAGGTGTTCTCTCAGAACCTACACCTGGAAAGCTCCCAGTTACCTACAAGTTCTCAGGCCTAGCCTTACAGACTGCTTCATCTGGGCCTACACACTCCTAACCACAGATGGTCCCACAACTGGACAGCAGTGAAACAGCCTAGAAACAAGCCAGGAAATAGGATTCCTTTGAGGTTTCTGCTTCAAGCTCCTACTTTGACCTCCAGACTTGGCTCCCTTCAATAATGAATTATAATTTGTCAGTCAAATAAACCTTTTCTTTCCAACATTGATTTTGGCTGGAGTTTTTATGACACCAATAGGAAAGCACTTCAGACAGTAGCTCCATGGTAGATGGCTTGTCTACTGTGCATGAAGTCTCAGGTTGTATCTCAGGACTGCATCACTAGGCTTGGTGGCACACACCTGCCATTCCAGTACTGGAAGGATGGAGGCAGAAACGTTAGAAGCTGAAGGATATCTTCCACAATTCTATTATCTAGGTAATTTGAGACAAGCCTGAACTACATTTACATCTTTTCACAAAAAGGAAAAAAAATAAAACTTTTTTTGGTTGATATTCAAATATGAATGGAAGCTTTGACCCCACTTTCAAGAAGACAAGAAAAACAGAAAAAGGGAATTTTTGATTGTGGAGAGCATGAGGACACTAAGTACAGGCTAGCCCAGAGACAACAGAGGCTAAGCTGGGCAATGCACAAGAGTCTTGCCCTATAGAGTTAGTTGCAAATAACCTACAACAACCTGGGAAGTTGTATTTATAGAGGTAAATCTTATTTTAATACAGAGTCCCACAGAAAACAAGGATTGGATGTTAGGAAGAACTGGAATTAGTTAAAATGTCATTCAGAATCTAGAAAATTTCTTTCTGTATTTCTTCTTCTTTTTGCTCACTTGTGTAAATTGTTATTGGTTTTTGTTGTTGTTGTTGTTTACATTATATTCCTGAAGACGAAATTTCTGTGCTAATAGCGCAAATGCTAGATAAAAGAGTGCCCTACTCATCTTATAGGCATAGATGGTATAGACGAGCCACAGGAGCATTTCCTACATAAATCTCCAAGGAATAGAATATGATTATTCTAGACTGACTCAATCTTGACCCAAAAGACAAAACATGTAATTGGCTTTCTCTTATAAAAATTTAGTTAACTGTAGTTTAAAGGGTAGAAGAAAGGCAAAAAATGAGATCTTTCAAAAAGAATGTATTCTATGTGTATTTATACTGATTTATAGAATAGGCTTTGGGACAGAGTTCAATCACTCAACTGATTCATTATGCTACATTGGAAGGCATTCCCATAAAGATGATGGTTGTGTTATTGCAGAACTACAAATATGGTAAAAAAAGATGCTTACTAAGATAACAGCTCAAGAAAGATAGAGGGAGGGGAGGTGGTGTCTCCCCCTTGGGAGGAGACACCTTAGCCTTAGGAGGGTCAGATAAAAACTCTTTACGATCGAACTTTGTGATGGTTTGCATATGCTTTAGCCCAGGGAGTGGCGCTATTTGGAGATATGGCCTTGTTGGAACAGGTGTGGCCTTGATGGAGTAGATGTGTCACTGTGGGTGTGGGCTTTAAGACACTCCTCCTAGCTACCTGGAAGCCTGTATTCTGCTAGCAGCCTTCAGATGAAGATTAGAACACTCAGCTCCTCCTGCACCATGCCTGTACAAATGTTGCCATGTTCCTGCCTTGATGATAATGGACTGAACCTCTGAACCTGTAAGACAGTCCTAATTAAATGTTGTCCTTATAAGACTTGCCTTGGTCATGGTGTCTGCTCACAGCAGTAAAACCCTAACTTATATTGCAACTTATTATAAAATTGCAAATATAAATTGCCATATTGTTTTGCCCGAGTTCAACAGATAAGTACTATTTATTAATGTATATAAACTGAAATTCATTAAACATCAAATGTTTTTCCTACTTAGTAATTCTTTGCCACAGCTTTCTGACTTCATTTTCCCAAACACAGAGAGTAAAAGATTTATTCCCCCCCCCCCAAGGAATTTCAGAACTATCAGAGAAGAGAAAGAAGTATATATTTGAGCATGAAAACAAAACAAAATAAATAAACATAACAATAATGCAGTTGCTCCTATATTTAAGACCAGAAAGAATTCCCTGTGTGTTTAGACAAAAGAGCAAAAACGAGCAAACAGCGGACATAGGATATTCACAGAACTTTGCCATTTCAGCTTTTTCATCTTGTATTTCATGAACCTGGAGTAAATCTACACTGTATCAGATCACTACTGTGCAACAGAATAATGAAGTGAACCAGAAATGAGTGACGTTAAACTTTTAATTTTCTGTACAAAGTTCAAAAGTAAAAAAAAAATAAAGATAATTTAAGTAATATATTTTACTCTAATATGTATTAAAACTTCTAACTGCTAACCAAGATTAAACTTATTGAAATACCATCCTTTCCACCCTTATCCCTTCCTATCCCCCAACATTAGGTGGGAGAGAAAGAAGGCTAGAGCAAAAGGCTACATTGATCTAGTCAGACTACTTCCTGCTGATTAGGGGCATTGAGTTCTCTGGGGGCAATTTTGATATCTCCAGCTAGCAACAGCAACCACTAAAAAACCAGCAATGGGAGCAACCATCAGCAGCAGGAGTAGCAGCAAGAAGAGCACATGACCACATGAAGCTAAACAGGAAGGAAGACCAAAGTGTGGGTGCTTTGGTCCTTCTTTAGGAAGGGGAACTGAATACTCACAGGAGCAAATACGGAGACAAAGTGTGGAGTAGAGACTGAAGGGAAGGCAATCCAGAGATTGCCCCACCTGGGGATCTATCCCATATACAGTCACCAAATCCAGGCACTATTGCTGATGCCAAGAAGTGCACGCTGTCAGAAGCCTGATATAGCTGTCTCCTGAGAGGCTCTGCCAGTGTCTTACAAATATAGGGGCAGATGCTTGCAACCAACCATTGGACTAAGTGCTAGGTCCCCAGGGGAGGAGTTAAAGGACTGAAGGAACTGAAGTGATTCTCAACCCCAGAGGAAGAACAACAGTATCCACCAACCAAAGAGCTCCCAGGAACTAAACCACCAACCAGAGTACACATGGAGGGACCCATGGCTCCAACTGCATTTGTAGCAGAGGATGGCTTTCTCAGGCATCAATGGGAGGAGAGGCCCTTGGTCCTGTGAAGGCTCGATGGATGCCCCAGTGCAGGGGAATTGGAGGGCAGGGAGGTAGGAGTGGGTGGACGGGTGGGTGAGCACCCTCACTGAAGCAAGGGGAGGGAAGATGGGATAGGGAGTTTGCAGAGGGGAAACCAGGAAAGGGGATAACATTTGAAATATAAATAAGGAAAATATCCAATTTGAAAAAATGTTTATACTATTAAAAAAAAGAGTCTCTGGAATTACAGACATCATATACTTCCTTAAGCTATCTGCAGCTGGCAATATTGTGCCCTGCCCAAGCATGAAGCATATTGTAGTCTGCTTCTGTGGAAAATCTGAAGCAGCTTGGAGTTAAAACAAATACATATTCCCATGACATTTCTATGCTTTTTTGTTTGTTTGTTTGTTTTATTAGATATTTTCTTTATTTACATGTCATATGATATCTCCTTTCCCATTTTCCCCTTCAAAAAAATGAAAAAAAAATAAAATTAAATAAGATAAAACAAAACAACAAAACAAACAAACAAACAAAAAACCCTGTTCCCTCCCCCATCCCTCTGCTCACCAACCCCTTGGCCCTGTGAAGGTTCATTTATATGCTTTTAAAGAAACCCAGATTCTCACTACATATTTTAGAGAGAACCATCTTCCTAGTGAGAGGCCAGATCTTTTGTGTTCAGACTCCATCTTAGAGAAGTTGACCTAAGGCTGAACTCGAGTTAACTAATAAGTGGGCACCCAGCACCAGTTTCCATGTTACTCCCCAACAAATCTGCACCTCCAGGTTATAAGCCTGGGCCTGACAACTCCCTGCCTAACACCCACCAATCAGGAGGAAAGCAGAAGTTAAGTTTGTGGTTTGGCTCCTAGCTCCAGCCACTTATGTTAAATGCCATAATGGCTCCCCAGTCAGAAGTGTACCAGGTACCTTCTGAAGAAGATACCTCCTTCTTGCCTCTATAAATGCCTGCCTGCAACTAGGCTCTGGGCTGCCCCTTCCTGTCCTGCTGTGTCAGAGATGGAGGTGTGGCCCAAACTCGAGATTAAATAAAGAGACCCTAGAGCAATTACACCAGAATCACCTCCTTGGTGGTCTTTTGGGGTTCAGGAATGATTTTGGCACAGCACTAATATTTGAAAAAAAGTATTTAATCTATTTAGTTTCAAGAGCGTGGAAGCCATCTTATCCTCTAGAGCAGACTCCATCTGTTTCTTCCCATTCTCTTTTTTTTTCTTACCAAGACCAACCACTTAGGTGACACGACCTTCCCTTCTAACAGCTGAGTACCATTTTGGACTTCCTTGCCATTTATATAGCACTAGTTTAAAATTGTCCACTTGCTTTTCACATACAAGTTAAACTATGGTCTTGGGGACCTCTCCTGGCTGATCTTTATTTAGTTTTCCAGCCCACTGAGTTACTATGTAGTAGTTGTTTATGACTCTTTGTTCCTTAAATATCCAATCACATCCCCTGTAAATGACAAGTATATTCACTTTGCTTGGACATTCCACATCCGGATTTGATTAACTTTTTCCCTATCATTGCTCTCTATGTTCAAATATAATTTTATCTTCCTCTCTGGTTGTCAAATTTAGATAAAACTTCTCTTTATAGTGCATCTGTGATTTGATTATCTTATTTGTTTATTTGCATAGTCATTTGTCAGTGGTCACCAACACTGGAAATTCAAAAGGAAGCCTTTTTGTTTTGGCAAAACAATATTGTTCCTGGAATTTGGCATGAGCTCATAAGTATTTGCTGGGCAACTAAATGCCATACACAGTCATTTCCACATATGTTTGGTGTGCTTATGAAAAGCAGATATTAATTCTGAGTGACATTATCAGAGATGTGTTGAACTTGAGATGACCTTTTACTAACCGGCAGCATCAGACTCATAGAAAAGAGGACAGGATATTCTATATTAGCAAGGTCACAAAGTCAGGAGTGGGCATTCTATTTGTCATTTGTAAATGTCATTCGAGACAGAGACATCCTGAATAATAAATCGTTCATGAAAGATTTCATTCTTTCTATAATGATTCAGTTCATTTTTGTATTCCGTACAGAATTCAGTATTCTGAGGTAAATAGTCAAAAGTTTTTCATGTTAATTTAAAAAGATTATCATTTCTTACCCTTTATCTATTCTAAATTTTACATTTTAAATCAAATGGCATATGGAATGATCTTTTCATGTATTACATGGAGACCAATTAAAATTATTCATTGTTAGATGGAATTTATGGTGTCTCACTATATGCTCTTCAGAGATAGTAAAACATGTATCTGTTATTAACTAAAGGCAGTTTTTAGAAGCATATAGATATTGAGAATTCATATTATTGTTATGAACAACATTGTGCTACTAATGGTTATCTGAGTCATTTGCAATCAATGAGATTATTTGTTAAAGTTTAATGAATTGGGCAACAATATCCCAGTTGCTCTGTGAAGTGCACTTGTATAATTGGGATCGTTTCTCTCTTCATATAAAATTTATCATCCCAGGACTCCAAACTCCCTTTGAAAGTTCAAATAAGGCACAAATTATGTTTTCTTCAATTGCATTCTGGTGGGTGTGCATTCTTTACATGCTTTTTAAGAGATAAAAGCACCGTTTGTTTTTATTCTATTAAAAGGTTGCACAATTTTATGATTAGATTACATAAAATTCTCTTTCTTCTACCATTCGTTAATGTGTCAATATGACTGACTGTGTCTAAATGTAACACCTCATTAAGATGATAACATCCACATGTAATTGTGTGTTACTTTCTGCTACTATCCCTCTCATACCTCAGGTTCCTCATATTCTACTCATTTCCTTTATATTCCACTCTAGACAAGCAAGGACTGTTGTCAGGGATGCCTGTGAAGTCAGTAAGCACGGAACTGCAGGCAGATTTCATGCTTCTCCCTCTTCAGTAATTCAGCTCTCTTCCCAGAAGATGGATGAGCACGTCTGCCCAGGAAACCATTTTTACTTCTAAAGCACAACAGTCAGTTTATCAAAGCAAATAATGTCTAAATTTATAAAATTAATATAGTTGTTTTTGTTTTGACTTAGAAGCACCGCGTGAAGGATAATAAAAACAGTGATAATTGGCCTTCGGTGACTTATTAAAAAAAAAAAAAAA
>JADRCC010255107.1:0-16997 GCA_019843855.1 Hylomyscus alleni | reverse complement strand
AAAAAGGAAAGCAAAAGTGTGATTTAATATGATCTGCTGTTCATAAATGAACATCATAGCATAGATTTGAAAAGGGTGAGATTTAAACTATAATTGTGAATTGTAACTAATCGTGACTGTATCTTACATAGTTACTGATCATGTTTGGTTTAATGGATTAATCTTAGAATCAGTTAAAGTAGTTTCTTTTTTTTTTCTAAGACTTAAGGAAAGGACAAAAGATCTTGTTAGTTCTTGTAGCGTTCTTGAGGTAGCTAAAAATGCAAGCTACATGTAGATATCTTATTTAAAAATCAAGATTTTCTAAGAACTGAACTGATGGTAGGATTTACTGAACCACTGTGGCCAGTTTTAATTTTGAAACAGGAAGTCTGGAGCAAGTATTGGAGCATGTGCTGACATGATCTAGATTTACTTCTTCTAAATATCACCTTGTCTTATCTGATGAGTATAGGTTACTGGTACAAAAAAGCCAAAGAAAGGCTTTTTATAAGCATTCTTGCCATGATTCAGAGGGTAAGAGATGAGTTAGCCCCTGTATGGCATTTCTGGAGGTCATGAGATGTAGTTGCGTGTGGATACACACTGACTATAGAATACCCTTTGACCAAGAAAATACCGTTTCAACAGGAACGATAAAAGGCTTAAAGAATGACTCCCATTGTTTCGGCCAGAGAAAGAATGATGTTGCCACTAAAATGTGATACTAGAGATAGAAGACAGTTTGGTTTTGGGTGTTGTTGGATTCGAGTTCCCATAATTTATAGGACTGGTGGTTTGCAGCGGGTGGTAGTTTTGGAAGATGGAGTTCAGAAGAAAGGCCTGCAGTTTGAGATATTTTCTATGGTTCTTGAGAGTGTGGTGTATATAATGCCTGAAACATCATGCTCTAAGATGATGGAAGCAGGGAACAGACTATAAGTGTGGGGTTTGTTATGACTCATTTTGTCCAAGGAGCCAGCATCTTTTGGACACTTTCCATATAAGTCTAAAATGAATTCTGCCAAGAAGGAAAAGGACAGAAATATCTCAAGAACACAGCCTTGAGCGGCTACTTCATTCTGTAGAAGACAGCATATGAAGAAGAACTGGGGAGAAAAGTACAGTTGAGTAGACATTTGTCAACAAACAATAGAAAGTCAGTTTGGCAGCCAAATGAAGAAAGTGTTTTAAAATGGAATAAGTATTTACATGCCACATGTAACAGAAAGTTCAGTAGGATGACTGAGACTTATTCATGGAGGGCATCAGTGGTGCTTGCTATCAGTTGCTCTTCTTGTTGCTAGGCCAGCAGACCTGACAAAAGCAAGTAGGTACTGGTTTCTTTTGGCTCACAGTTTAAGGGTACATTCTGTGACGGTGCATGAGGATGAAGCTGTGTAAGTGTGTCTGGGGGATTCATAACATTGCACTGGGCTGTAAGCATGTGTGAACGTATGTGTGTGTGTGTGTGTGTGTGTGTGTGTGTATGTGTGTGTACACTATCAGAGTTTAGATCATTACGAAAAGAGTGGTTATGTTTTGAGAGCAGAGAAGTTATGGTGTGACAGGAATGTGTGGTAGGTGGGCATATTACATCTTCAGTCAGCAATATAAAAGATTAATGTTGGTGCCCAGCTAATTTTCCCCTTGTATTTGCCTCGGGATTCCACTCCATTAGTGGGATGTCCACATTGACTATGAGTCCTCTCTGCTCCTATAAACCTCTCTGGAAACATCCTGATAGGCACAATCAGAAGTGCGTTTTTCAATCATTCTAAGTCCACTCAAATTGACTGTGAAGATTAATCACCATCACAGTGATATTCATATTTTTGGTTTCTTTTTGGGGGCAGTGTGCATGTCCTGTGGATTCTAGACAGAAGAATAAAAGGCTGAAGATGAGTTAATTCTTCCCAAGGATATTTCTTAAAGAAACATAGTAAAAGAACTGGAGGCTAGAGATGAAAGTTTTAGGAATAGAATGTATTGATTGACAAAGTCATTTGATAAAGGGAGACATTGATGGTACATAATGTTGAGACTGGGAGAGTCTCAACATTATGAGAGGAGGAGGATCATAACACACTGTTTTGCTTCTCTCTCTCTCTCTCTCTCTGTGTGTGTGTGTGTGTGTGTGTGTGTGTGTGTGTGTATGTTAGTGTTAATACCTACCAGATTTTAGATCATTGCAAAAGTTGTCCTGTTTTGAGAACATTATTATAGTACCTACATTATGCCATGCCTTAAACATATGAGACATTTCTCTTCTCTTAACTGGAAATCTTTCAAATGGCCTGTAGATTATTTCATACTAAACATGTACTTTGGAGACCATCTACCTAAGAGAATATATTATGATTTGGCACTAAGTCAAGTGTGCTAAATGACTCTGATTCTGACCATTGTAGGAGGAGTTCTGAAAGTTGTTTCGTCGTTGTATCAATGGCACTGGACACAAGGGCCTTTAGGGGGGAAGGCTTTTAGAGGCGACACAGGATGCGCCAGACATATCTTCTGACTAAACCTGGTTGGTGACTCATGAATGTCCTACTATTTGTAAAACATAGTCAGAGCAAAAGGGCATCAAAGTATTGTTCATAGACTACTTCGTGATGTATTTGTGTGTGTGTGAGTGTGTGTGCATGGAGGTATGTGTGTGTATACAGTATTAAGATGTTGTATACTAGAAAATATTTGGAAGTGCCACCCATGCACCTTTAGTGAGGGGATCTTAAACCTTGCTGGCTGTAGTGATAACGATGGTAAGAAGATCATTACTCAGATGGGGTAGTGGAAACAGCAGCTTCCTCAGCCTCTAATGTTTACATGAATTGAATATTTTCCTCAGTTATAAATTCTTTAATAAACGTCTGTAGCATTTGTAGTGCCTGTGACCTTATCACTAGAATTTTCATTTTGTATTACAGCTGGATAAAATCACGGATGTTGTTTATCTTAGTTAATGACTCTGGAATTGCAGTAGCTGTTTGATTGCTGCTGGATCTTCCTAGTGTATTTACAAAACAACACGCATTTTTTTCCGCCTTCACTTTTAATAGTATAATTAATTTAACATCATTGATTAGCTCTAAAATTCTGTGTATTTCAATTCACAGATTTAAAAATGTTTTCCCATGGCACATTAAAAACAAAGAGCAAACAGGAAACAATATGGACACACATGCTTTTACCTCCTTACTGTCCTAAATATCCTTTGTAATGAAAATTATTTGACTTAGGACATCCATGTAGTGTAAATTTGTATAAACTGTGTATTTGGGCAGAGGAAAAGAAACTTTTCAATAGCTTTTGAGGGGACTCCCAGTTGAAGTGATACTAACGGACACATGCAGATGATCCCCTTAAAAACACTACAGTCAATAGAACATGTCTAAGTGTTACCTTCATGTTTCCATTTTCAAGCCATACTTGTATAAACACACACTTAGCAATGCCAGGTCATAGCAGAAAGGGAGAAATTGAGTGTGTTACATTTATATGGTATGTTTTGAGTTTTTATTATTTAGATCTCTGCAGATAAGTACAAGAGAAAATAGAGAAAACTTCATGTCAACCACCTGGCAATATATTGGTTTCTGAGCTGTTAGACAAATCTTCAGATGTGATCTCAACTGGTGTGTAGTGAGTGTGACCTTAAGCCCTTCCGGAGCATGGGGGAGCTGGTATTGGGATTCTTTGCTTTGGAGGGAAACTGAGAAGGTGGTCAGAAGAGGAGTGGGAAGCAATTGGAGGAGTGAGGTAGGATCATTAGAAAACAATCTGCTCATTTTGAAGGGAAATGAAAGCACACAAGGAAATACTATTGTTGCTTAGAAGACTCAAAAATCAAGAGTTTGGGGGGGAATGTGAAGATAATTGAAAGAAAAGAATAAAATGGATTAATACACAGTTTTCCAGAGACATATTAAGCCTGCCTAAGTTTCTTCTGTGGCTTCTCTGGGGAAATCAGTCTAAAGGATGTGGACCTCGTGGGGAATAATATCCCAATAGCATAACATCATTTAAACTTGACACAAGAAGTTGAAGTTTATTTTTTTTTTCCTAATAATTATGCTCAGTGAGTGAGGCAGAAATTGCATTTTGGAATAACAATAGAGTGGTTATTTTAAAAAGAACATTTCAATATAGATATTGAAATAGTGGTAGATAACTCCCGAGGCCAGGTATTTGTAGACTGTTGGGAGACTCTCCTGTGAAACTGCAAGTCAACTTTACCATAGGCCACTCAGATGGCTGCCTTTGAGTAAATGGGCATTAACCAAAGGTCAGACTCTGAAGAGGGAGTGCCAACTTATTTTTTAAAGTGAGTCTCCTTTTCTGTTGCTTATAAAAGGAAAAAAAATTACTTTTAGAAATCTATCTGAGGATAGAAGGAATAAATAACTCAGTGATTAAGACCACTTCCTGCTCTTGCAGAGGACAGAGGCTCAAATCCCAGTGCATATAGGAGCAGTCAGCCATCGGCAACTCCAACTCAGGGGTAGCTGACACCTTCTTCCGCTTTCCAGGGGCGTCCTCACACATGTGCACATAGACTAGTACAAATACACACATAAGCACGTAAATAAAAATAAAAACTACACCCTAAAATGATAAATCTGGAGCTCTTAGCTCTTCAGCCCAATTATCTGTAAAGATAAAAATCTACCAGTTATCTGCCTAGCATCGATTGTCATCATTATCTATGTATCTAATATCATTCATCATCCATCCATATGTCTGTTGTCTGTCTGTCTGTCTGTCTGTCATCATTTTTGTCATCTATCATCCACCTATCATCCACCTATGTATCTACCTACCTATCTAAAACTGTTCTCTATGCTTTCATTTCCCGGTTCTCTGAAACTGTCCCTCAGTTTCACGAACCTGGGTTCTCTCTCGAAAGGAGGAAAATGCCTGAAAAACAGAGTTCAAGAACAGAAGGACACGAAGCCAAGTTGTGTCCCAATCACGGCTTCCCACTTTACTTTTTGGGCTTCAGTATTTATAGGAAGGCGAAATTGGATCTCTAGGTTGCAGTGACATTTGCATAACATAAACAATTTGGGAGGAGTCAGGAAAGAGTCCAAGAAAGTCAGGAGTCTTGAGGGCAGCCGCCCAGGACATCTTGCAGAACTCGGCTCCAGGGAGAGGCGAGACACAGCACGAGGTGGGGGAGGAGGCCTAGAGCAGAAGTCCCCAGGCGATCAGTCCATTCACACCCAACAATGTCCCCAGTCAGCACACGTGCCAGCCAGCAGGTCTCAAAGGCAGAACTCAGAGCAGTCCTTTGTTTCAGGGACAGCAGGAGTGATCTGGCGGTCTCTGGTTGTAGACTCTGGAGTCTCTGAGTTGAGGCAGACTGAACGGACCCAACTGTTCTCAGTGGCCATCTTAGGGAAATTCCAATCTTCCTTGTCACTCTGGCATTATCTGTTGTACCTGCTTTCTAAACCAGAGATCCATATTGTACTTTCAACTTCTATCTATTCCAGGGAGTAACACTACTGAAGGAATCTCGATGGACTTAAAATTGTTCTCATTACACACATGTTGTCTTGGGTCTAAGCGGGATTCTTAGAGTCTCAGCAGAGCATCTGTGCCCGAGACTCATCTGACACATTTTTGAGTTCTGTGAAATTTAGTGTTCCTAACATAACAACAAGCTAGGAAGACAAGCAGACCTGTCTGCTCCCGTTTTTCACAGTAGCTCTCTCATTCTGTCATTCTACAAAGACAGAAAAGGCCACCAGCTTTTCCTCAAGGCCTTTCTATCCTGTACTCCCTTCAGGCTCCCCTGAACCTCAGCCTCAGCGGGTTCCCTCTACTTCAAAGCAGGAGATGGCCTGTCTTCCTCTGGTAGCCCACTTCTTGTCAGTGAATGCTTTCCGTACACTCCAGGAGAAGTCACTCCAATTCTATCTGAACTCTTCCAGAGTATAGTGACCAGAAATGAGTTCCTACTTAGAAATATGTGTATATGTGCGCATGGGAGTGTGTGTGTTCTGTGTGTATGCATGTGAATATGTGTGTGCATATGATCGTGTATGTTGTGTGTTATGTGTGTATGCATGGATATGAATTGTGAGTGCATGCATGTGAGCATGTGTGTTTTGTGTACATGCATATGAGCATGTGTGTTATGTGTATGCATGTGAACAAGTGTGTTGTGCATTATGTGTGTGCATGCATGTGAGTGTGTGCGCATGCATGTGTGTGTCTAAGGTCTTTTCTCACTTGCTCGTTCTTTTACATTTCTCATTCTTGTTCCATAGGTGGATAGATTTCCTACATTCCTGGCTTCTGTTTAGTCTGTTTTCCGTCATCCCTGATGTCTCAGCTATTCACCTACATTCCCATCGTATCCCTGGAATTTCCCAGAATGCCTGATATACCTCTTCAAACATTTTTTCCTCTTTCTTTTCCTTTCGTGGTACTTCCTCCCCACTGTTTTTTTTGTTTTGTTTTGTTTTTATTAACTGCTCTTGTGTGAGTTTTCCTGGGGAATACTTAAACAAATTTCTGCTCACTCCAGATAGAGCACTATGACAGATCAAATAACTAATTGCATTCAAGTTACCTTGGTGAACAGTGAGTTTCACTGGGATTGCTTGGAGGACCCTCACTGAGGATTATGGCCAATTTATAGGTGGTGACAAGTAGGAAGAACCCCTCTCCCAAATATTAACTGTTTATGGCCCCACGAGAGCCACTTCATACCCCTCCTCTCCATAAGGGAATGTTAGAGGGCCCTATCTTGCGAGGGTTTCATGTGGATAATTGCAGCTGTTTTGATTTCAAGACGTGAGTAGCCACACCAGGGTTAAAGGGCAGCAATCCATAGTGACTCCGCTTCTCTGATAGCTCAGCTCTTCCTCTGCTCCTCTCTTGTTACCCAGCATATTTTCCCTGGAAAACTGCCCAATGTCATTCACTATGAAAGCTGCAGTACTTCCTTACAGGTCTGTCTGTTCCCCAGGCTTCAGGCCAGCATCTACCCCTTTTGAATACCCCATCATTTGAGTATCTTCGGGATTAACATGTTTCATATTGATGACGTGTCATACTGAAAATCAATTTTACAGCAAATCTAGATTTCTTCATTGGTAAGTGGCTCCAGAGGCCAGGAAGTGACATGCTACTCTTCTCTTTTCATTTCTTCCTCAACCAGTGTCATGTCAACTTAGATCACTCTAATGCCTCATGTCTCTTTAAAGTCACCTGTTTGACCCCACTGATCCTGTGATTGGGACTGCATGTCCGCTGTGACGCCTTGCTCCTGACATGGAAAATTGAAGGATTTCTTCTTGATTAATCCAGCTCCAGAAAAATTGAGTCATAATATTATTTAAAGAAAAATAAAAAAAACCTACAGCACATCCTTGCTATATACCTTTGCTGGGTGGAACATTTCCCTCTTTTTGTCTCAGTTACAGCATGTCCTCCTTTAAGTCGTAGTTCCGGGATCCGTCTGACTTTCCCCATCAACCCTGTGTCCCCTGCTCTCGTTCCTTCACAGCTCCATCCTGCAAATCTGAATGGACAGGGATTCTTCTCTTCATTTCGCTTTTAAGGATAACGTAACAGCTATCATATACAGTCCTGTGTTTAATGAAGACGTATTTGTAAACTCTCACTGGCAGTGCCTGCCAAGTGGGAAGCAAGGTGGAGCGTGAGCGGTGTGTAGCAGCCAGCTCTACCAGCACCCCCTAGCACTAGGGGATCTTGCTGAACCATGACTGTTGTCATATTCTATTGCCACTGTGTTCTTCTTAACATCATGTCCTTGGGATTTGTCTCTGTACTTAGAGCAGAGTCTGTCTCTTAAGCCAATGCTCAGTAAGTTTTGTTGAATTTAACCATCAAAAAATGTCTGTGGGTTCCTCTGCTGACAAAAAAAGTGGTGAGAGTATTTTATCATTCAGGTTACTTTTCACATTTCCCACTGTCTTGCCAGGTTCGGAAGTCTCTGTCTAATACTACCTGTCTTGAATGTCTTGTAGTCAAAGAATGTAGTGTTTATGTTGACGATTGCCCAACATTTTGACGAGCCTACATCTTCTGCCTGAAGACTCCGGGACTTTGTGGTTCATGCACATTATAGCTATCGAGTCCTCAGGCTTACCCAGATTTTAGTCTGCTTTTATTCAGCATTAGTTAGTTTTCCATCGTACTTTATTTGAGTAAGGATCGAGACAGAGAATAGCGAGTAAGAGTCTGGGGACATTGATCAGTGCTTGCTGAACAAAACATGAGTCTTGAGTTTGGTCCACGAGTACCCATGGAAAACCTGAGTCTGGTGATGTAACAGGGGCACATTAGAGGTGGAGACAAGAGGTTCATCAGACCAGCTCTAGCACTCTGAGCTCCAAGTTCAGTGAGGGATTTTGTATTAAGGGCATGAAGGAGAGAGAGACATAACAAGACACTTGATGTCCACTTCTGGCTTCAGTATGTAGTCATGGGTACCCACAGCCACTCATTTGTGTACATACATACACACAAACCCACACACAGATATACATGTACACACAGACACACACAGGCACACATGCACACACACTGACACACACAGAGACATACACAGGTTCACATGTGCCCACACGCGTGCATGTGTGTGTGCGTGCACATACACACACACATACACACTGATACATATACTCACTCACTCACCCCTCACCAAAACACACACACATGCACACAAGTATGCACGCATGTAAGTAAACATGTATATCAAAGGTTTAGAACACTTGCTGCTCTTTCAAAGTAACTGCATTTAATTCTCAGCACCCACACCACGTAAATCCACTCATCCACCAGTAAATCTAGCTCTGAGATACCTGGCACTATGAACTTTCAGAGTACCTGCACTCTGTGGCATAGTCTCTCTGTCTCTCTCTCTCTCTCTCTTTTTAAAGATTTATTTATTGTATGTATGTGAGTACACTGTTGCTATCTTCAGACACACCAGAAGGCACTGGATCTCATTCCATTACAGTTGGTTGTGAGCCACCATGTGGTTGCTGGGAATTGAACTCAGGACCTCTGGAAGAGCAGTCAGTGCTCTTAACTGCTGAGCCAACTCTCTAGCCCCTCTCTGTTTCTCTATTTCTCTATTTCTCCCTCTGTCTCTGTCTCTCTCTCTGTCTCTCTCTCTCTTTCTGTGTGTATCTTTTTCATAAATAAAAATAAATCCTTTTTTAAAAGAGAAATGAATATTGCAATAAATATAAAAATGGCTCTAAAAGGTCAATAGAAGGCTCCAAGCTAGATTTAAAAAAAAATCTATCTTCTGGATAATAGGGTCCATGGTGATGGAGTCTTAGTGCTTAAAAAGAGCTCGGCAGTTATTACCCCTCTGCTGTATGCCTTCCAACACAGACAAAAATGACTTGCTTAAGATTTCTTAATCCATTAGTGAGAGAGCCAGGCTGGAAAAGCCAGTCTAAGCTTCCTAGCATCACAGCCCTCCTAAATAACATGACATTTCCCAACTGTGACTCTTGGGGAGGACAGAAGGGTGATTCCTCTCTGCAGTCCTTTTGTCTGGGTGCCCCTAAGTATGTTTTTCCCTGTTGTGCTTGTTCAAACAAACACAAACAGCCTTCACCTCCTGGAAACTTACAGCCTTGCCTTTTGTAGTGTGAATGGCAGTGGTAAGTAATGAGCTGTGACTGAGAGAAGGCTCAGCTGGGGGGTGGCAGGGATGAAGTGCGGAGGGGACCTGTGAAGCAGCTCACGGAGAGGGTTTTTATTTTTATCTCCTCTTCCACAATTTAAAGTAGTCGACACGCCTACAAAACGTCTTGTTTTGCAGGCCAGAAACCACGGTTGTCACATTTAGGACGCTCACCAACGCGTCCTTCGGTTGTTTTGGCTTCAAGAACTGTTGGGGGACTAAATTCCAGTGGCGATATGTATACCTTATAATTTTAGTGTCATGCTGTCTTGCTCATCTGAGGCTTGTGATGGTGCCTTTGAAAAACATCACATTACATGAATAGATGAGACAGGCTGAGAAAGGGATGTGGAAAGACTAACAACCATCCTTGATTCACAAATTAATTCCATAAATAATAGGATTTACCTCCTGTGCACAGCTTTGAATCGTGCTTTGGTGTCTTGTCCCGGGGTAGCTGCTTACTCTGCCTGTCTCTTCATCTTGCCTGGTGTGTGTGTTAGACTGCTGTGCCTCTTCACTTGGAGCCTGTCCCTTCTGTCAAGGCTAAAGGAACACATCCTGGGCCTTCCCTAGCCTAGACATCTCCCACCCGTAGGACATAGTGCCTCCTGCTGGACAAGCTGTCCTGCCTCTGCAGGAGAGGATCCTGCTGAGGAGACAGCTTTGTTTGGGGGCTTTTATGTAATTTGGATGGTAGAGGCACCCTTTGTATTCCTGCTAAGCCCTGGCAAGTCAAGTGTCCAGAGAGCTGTGCGCGATCCCAGTCCTGTGAAATTCTTAGCCTAAGTGACTCAAGCCTTCTCTTGCCATGTTTGCATACCTCACTCTGCCATGGGGAGTCTTGGCAACCTGGCCAACTCCATGGGTGTCTGTAATAGAGTACTTTCACTGACTGGACAGTGTATTAATTTACTTAGCATCACCATCACTTCATAGAGTGTAGTGGGCACATCATTGTGAGCCTTTCGCCATTTAAAGAAACTGAGTTCTTTTGAAATGTGCTTTGCACAATTCTTAAACCAAAGACGTAAGTAACAAGAGGCGAGCCAAAATTTTAGCTGTGAAATAAATGCAACTTGGAAAATAAAATTGGGGAAAATGTTAAATTAAGCATCTGGAAAGAAGTTTTCCATCAGTTTTATTCAAATACTTATTTTCATTAAAACAAGAGGACTTATACACATTTGTTTTGTCCTGACCATAAAAGACATTAATACCAACTTATGCAGATGGCTGGCTGTTGCTCTTTCAAGCAAAACAATGTCTTCTTAATAAATGCTATATTTATTTACTTATCGGGTGGTGTGTGTGTGTGTGTGTGTTTGTGTGCACTTGTGAAGTGCAAAACTTATGAGAGTCAGTTCTCTCTTACCACATGGGTCCTGGGAATCGAACTTAGGTCAACTACCTTGGTGGCAAGGACCTCCTGAGCTTTGTAAAAAGTCTTCAAAATGCTTTTTGTGACTAAATAAAGTGTTACAGATTTTATTATTCAAAACTATACTCAACCTTACATTACATATATTACCAATAGTCAACTTAAAAATAGCACTGAATACATTCAAGAAAAACATATAATATTCCCTTCTTTTCTCCCAGCTCGCTTTTTTTTCCTGAAGAATACAGAGAATCATTGCAATATGGAAAACTAGACTATCATTTTTAAAGCTTCTGCTGTAGCCAGACACAGATTACTTTTTTTTTTGGCTGGATTTGTTTCAGTCTTCTGCAGTGTCTGTCTCTTAGAATTACTTACTTTTACTGCTTTCTCCTCTTTTGTGTCTGAGCAGTTTTTTTCCCAAACCTTCCTGGATTTGAGGAGAATAGCCCCTATCACTACACTACAGAGTCTGGCTGGACATAGGAGGAGAGTTAGAGTCCTTCCTGGAACCATATTTTGACACCATCACCACCACCACCACAACCACCACTACTACCACAGCTCCTACCACTCACACTACCATCACACAATTATCATCACCTCCACCACCACCACCACCACCACCACCACCACCACCTCGACCATCACACTGCTAGTTCTTAGCAGGTGCCACCTGTGAGTTCCTTATTTGTTTAGTGTTCATCAGGTCCCTGAGGACAATGACATTCTATCACATTTGCCATCTTGAATATGAACGATTCAGGAAACACTTGCTATAATTTGTATTACTGATATTTTAGCCACTCTCAACTCAGATATTGATTTAACTTTACATGTAAAAATGTACTAAAATGTGTGAGACAGCAAGGTGGCTCAAGACCTAAAGGTGGGTTGTGGTGACCTGAGTTTAACCCCCAGAACCCACATGCTAAAAGGAGAGAACTATCCCAAAAAGTTGTCCTCTGACCTCCATTCACACTGTACCAAAAATAAAAGAGTCTTTACTCAAATGCATATTGTATATTATATTCAATAAATAAAAAATAAAAATGTGGTGATTCATAGAGATGTATCTAACACCTGAAGTGCCATTGCCTCTTGATTTTTTTTTTTTTTTTTTTTTTTTAGTTTTTTGAGACAGGGTTTCTCTGTGTAGCCCTGGCTGTCTTGGAGCTCACTCTGTAGACCAGGCTGGCCTTGAACTCAGAAATCCGCCTGCCTCTGCCTCCCAAGTGCTGGGATTAAAGGCATGCGCCACCACGCCCAGCTTTTTTTTTTTTAGTTGCCTCTTGATTTCTGTGTTAAACTTCTATGAAATAATAATTCCTCTGATATAAATTTGCAATCTTCCTAGACTATAAAATGACCCTTCAAACAGACTTCTTGGACTAGTGCTGTAGTTGAGACCAAATTATGGATCAAATCTGGCAGAGTTTGGAATACTTAGTGCATTAGCTGTGTACAATGCTGGCAACAGAATAAAGAATGGGGTGGAGGGCATGGGGAGAAATGCAAGGCCAGGCTATCTGCCAGTGACCTACAGTAACCTCTTCCTCCATTGAACCAGGTGGGTTCCAGGACTTGCATATGGGGCAGGGAAGCCCCCAAGGAGTCCCTCGGTGGGTGCAGGAGGGCAGGATTTTTTTTTTTCCTTTCTAATATTCTTCTGAATTTGTTGAGGAGAAAGATGATAATGAAGACCATTGTTCATTTCCCCAAAGTCAGCTCTGCATGGAAAATCTAACTCTTCTCTAGATTTCTTTTTAAAAACCTCCTGACCTAGCTCACTTTCCTCTCCATTAGGAAAATGTTGCCTCTGTTTTCTAGCCATGGCCCAGAGCCCTAGGGATTGCCACATGCCAGAGGCTCTGTGTAGGCTGTGACCTCCAGGCCTGTTTCTCAGGCAGGTGGTCAGTCAACGGCTGGGGGCCAGGAGTGATGCTCAGCCCCTGTCTTGAGTCAGGCATTTGCCTGGAGCTGAGCTACTGTGCAGAATTCATAAATATGCCTCACCTACCCACACTACATACACTTGAAAAGCAGAACTCCCCGGGAGATGCTTGTGTCAGGCCCTACCAGCTGGATTTTTGCGAAGGGTAGACATTCAGCCACTGTAGCTGCAACTCAGGATAAGTCAAATGTACTTTTCCATTCTCTATTAAGAAACAACAAATGCAGGGATGCAATTTCTGGGCTCAGTGATGCCATATCTGAGATCAGGAATGCATTCCCATGTCAGAGCCCACCACTCAGCAGATAGATGGGCAACTGACTCTGGGAACTCTTTACCCTGATGGTAAAATTGATCTCAAAGAAGTGTTCTCAAACACTCAGGGTGTATCCCTCTGCAAGATCCGATCCAGCGTTGCTTGCCAAGTGCCGATGTACCTTTTTGCTTCTCAGCGTCTTGTTCACATGCTAGTTACCCAGAAAGGAAAGTATGTTCGAGCACTTTTAAGTCATAGGAAACTGTATTACAGATTAGTCATGATAAGAGGCATACACATCTTTCTTCACTCAAAAATGGGTTGTGGGCGATTCTGAGAATTCTCTGCTTTCTGCCCGTTCCTGTATTCCACTTCCTGTGTTGGGTATCTTTGTTCCAAGAAATTAAGAGTACCTGTCATACCACATCTTACGAGGAAGAAACGAAAGGAGGAAGAAGACTTGTCTGTCATAGACCTGAGTGTATGGTTCAAATTCTCTCTCTCTCTCTCTCTCTCTCTCTCTCTCTCTCTCTCTCTCTCTCTCTCTCTTGATTTTTCGAGACAGGGTTTCTCTGTATAGCCCTGACTGTCCTGGAACTCACTCTGTAGACCAGGCTGGCCTTGAACTCAGAAATCCACCTGCCTCTGCCTCCCAAGTGCTGGGATTAAAAGCATGTGCCACACTTGGTCATCTCTTTGCTCTAGCCAACTGTCTCTCTGATGTCAATATTTCCTAGTAAATTTGGCAACATACTGATCAGATAAATCAATCTGGGATACTTTCATTACAAACTGGCTGTTCTCCCCGAACAGAACCTTCAGTTTCATTTTCAACAGAGCTCCTAAGATTGGTCACAGACAATTTTCCCTGTGGCTAAGGGTCTATTTACAGTTTGGGTTGTTACCTTAGGCATGGGGTGTGGCTGCAGCACAGGCTGCAGTAGTGACTTTGGCTTGGGACTATGACAGCAATAATTTCTAAGAGTATGTTTTTCTTTTATTTGCTGATGCTTTTAAAGTCAAAAGTCCTGCTAAGGATCTCTTTTGATGTGTTCTTCTAAGCTCTTTCCTGCCGTCCTGTTTCTTTGTTTTTCCTAAAGTTACAGTAGCTGTCAGTCTTGTACTGAGAGTCCTCTCTGTACACTGAATTGCACAATTCTTGCTTGGCCCAGTTTAGGCTAGGCATCCTTCCCAGAACCCAGTTGGCTTCTTAAAGGTTAAACAGTTTTGGTAAAAACTGCAAATCATGACTAAATAAAACCCATAAAAACTGAAAACCTCAAGGACCCAGGGAAAAGGATTTTTTTTTTTTTAACAGTGAAGCACATACAGGCAGAGAACTCATCTTTTTTAAACTTTTGTTTCTCTATTCTTCTTCCCAAATTTGGTTTCTTTATTTTGGATTTTTTGTTTAGTTTTGTTTTTTTCTTTTCTTTTCTTTCCCTCCCTTCTTTTTCCTTTCATTCTTTTCTTTCTTTTTCTTTTCTTTTTGCTTAGATAGAGCCTCTCTGTACAGCCCAGCCTGACCTCAAATTCATGATGGTCCTTCCTTGGCGTTATAGTCTACCTCACCTTCCTTTTTGGCTGTTGATTTTGTTTGTTAGTTTGAGGTACTTGCTGGCATGCTCTACCACACTGACATGACAATCCTTACAACCCATTTTTGCTTCACATTTCTCCACCATCTTAAAGTCTCCCCGTGTAGCCATGCTGGCCTAGCACTCATTGCCACCCACCTACCCGAGTCTCCTAAATTCTAGGATTACAAGCAAGGACCTTGCTATGTTTGGCCTAACTTTCTAGTTATAATGTTCAAGGGGACAAACGTTCTTTTTCTCTTTGTATTTGACAGATTTCTCACACACAAATGGTTCTTCCTGTGGCATATTTTATGACTCATATATAAGGAATCTCTAGGCCTAAGCAGTGTTCTAGTGTTTAGGAATACACAGCGAAATGAATATTGTTTAGAAATTTTTTTTCTCAGTCTTCAAATTAAAACATTCTCCCTAGCATAAAAATTGGAAATTAAAAATTAGAAATATTCTCAGTGAAATATTCCTGAAATTGGTCAGTGTGGGTAAGTGTTTATAGATTCATTAAATAGGGAGGAAATACTACCAATTAAATAGTATGTTAGTTTTGAAACAGTTTCTCGCTCTGTAGCATGGAATGGCCTTTAATTTATAATCCTCCCTATGGTAAGTGGTGAGATTACAGGCCTTCAGCATGACATGGAACCTTCAACACTCTTTTCTTAATGATAAAGTAGTTCTTCTTCTCTATAACTTTTCACATAGTGTTTTACAAATCACTATGATAATATCCTGAAAAATCTCCAATGAACAAAAAAAAATCAAATGGAAACTGGGGTGAAGAGGTACAAGAAGAATTGTCAGAAGATCCTACCCCAAGATGTTCTGTAAACGAGCAACCTTGTCCTTGTAAGGCCATAGGCTTCACAGCCTTTACGACTTGTATAATCTTCAGATTCAGTCTTCAGACTCCCCCAGTCAAAAAACTCACATACACTCACCATTTTTCATTAGATGTTTTTGTAACCAAAAACTGAGACATTGTTGGAAATGTTTGGATACTCCCAAAAGTCAACACATTAGAGGAAGATGGAGAGATCTCAGTTCTTTATCACCCCCATCCCATCTCTTTTTAGTTTCTGCATGAGCACTGTGTGGGAGTGGGTCTGGCATTTGAAAAAGGACAGGGATGTGTGGCTAGCCTTCAGCATCACAGACAGCTCTGTAGTTCCTCTGCTGAATGTTCTGACCCCTTCGCCCTCACGATATTCAGTGTGTGGAGAAGGCTTTTGTGCTTCGACCTTTATTTCAGCCACCCTCCAAGTTCTCCACGGCAGACAAACTGACATAGTCCAGGAGCTGAGAAATTGATGGGATGCCTAGTGAGAGGTTTGTGGAAGTGAATCGCTACTGCTTGCTTTTCCTCACCAGAAATACTTCGAACAGAGGTGATGGAATAGTCCTGTCAGATCACACCTCCTTACAGAATAGCAGCAGGACAAAGCGAGGAATGCTTTTCTCTATTACAGCAGACCAACCACGTCAACAACCTTGGTTTCTGTCAAGAGACTCCCTTTATCCTTCGGTTTTCACATAATCTGCTGAAACTCTATTGAAGGTTGGTGGTGTTGCTCAGGGTAGAGCACTTGCCCAGCAACCATGAAGTTATGGGCTTGATCCTCAGGACAGTACAACTTACATTGTACAATATGTAAACAGACTGATAACCAACAAGAAACCATAAAATAGCCTAAAATGTATACTGTAAAAAGTATAAATGTTCCTGATCTTGACACATGTCTCAAGCATTAATCACATGGTTCTATGACACGTTGTTAAGAAATTCAGAAGTAAGTATTTCTACCAGTTAGTCCTTTCGTTTGTCATAATTTTTTTTTTAAAAAAGAATTTTGCAGCATGTGTAATAAATTACATTAGATGGCTGTTTGATTTTTTTTCTTCCCATCGGTTTATGAAATATGGTGAATGTTATCTAGGAAATCATGAAGAAATGGTAGAGATCGAATGACTTTGCCACCATCAAGAAGTAGGAAAGCTACTCTTTCACTCTTAATGTTTCCTATCCCTTTTGTTAGAAGTAGGTAAAACTAGTCATTATAGTTGGACCCAACTAGAGAGTCTTACTGTTGGTCTGTAAATGTTCTTATGACAGAAAGAGAGAAGAGATAGAGGGAGCGGGGTGGGGGGGG
>JADRCC010255104.1:0-12770 GCA_019843855.1 Hylomyscus alleni | reverse complement strand
GTCTTTCTTTCTTGCTTCTCTCTCTATCCTTTTCTATTTCCCTTTTCTTTCCCTGTGGTAAGGACAGGTACCATGCTGTGTCTTCTTAACCAACATGGAGGTGTGCTGAGGAGCACTGTGGACTACATTCAGCCTGCCGTGCATCTCTCCTCAGTAACTTCTCTTCCATAGCATAAGCCACAGGGCCATTGAAAATCAGGTCTCAATGACCTCCTCCTTCTTATCCCCAGAATCCACAATTTTATTTTCTGCCTCTCTGAGTTTGACTAATTTTAGTTGACTTCTATAGAGTCATGAAGGATTTACCCTTCCGAGACTTGTTTATGTCCTTTAATGTGACGAATTCAAGTTCATCTATGTTGCTGATAATGGAAAATTCTGCTTCTTATGACATGTTTGATGATATTCCATTGTATGTTTATATAGAGAGCTTCAGATATGCTCAAGGTTGTTTTGTGTCTATGTGACGAGCAGGAATTTGAAAGAGCTCTCTTTACTGTTATTTGAAATACCACACACACAGGCATACACAAAGCCACATGAATACATGTACAAGTAAGTTAACAAGGGGTACTGTAAGTCATTGATCAACCTACTTTTATAATTATAAATTCTGTTTAAGATCAACCTTACAATTAGTAGGTGATTAAATTTAAAGTATTTATCTTTAACATTTTTATTTTATTTTTCAAATTTCATATATACATACAATGAAATATGATCTTATCTCCCCTCCATTTACCCCATCCAACTCAGGATATCTCCTCCAAATTTTATGTATTTTTGTTTTTGATAATGCACTAACTCCACTTACTGTTAACCATCTGTATATATGTGGGGGGACTGTCAACTAGTGCATAGCCTCAATAAAGAACAAGTCTAAACGACCACTACCTTAGCTACTACATAGTGCCAATGGCTTTTCAGTATCCAGTATTATACATGGATAGCATCTACATTATCTCCACTGTGATTGTGGTTGGCTTTCTCCTAGGGACTTTTTTGTTGTTGTTGTTAACTACAGAAGCCATGAGTTCATGAGTTCATGCTCTGTCCAGAATACAAACTTTAAAGCATTCTATAGCTTACCCTGGGTCTAACTAACACTCTTTCTTTTTCCTCTTCCACACTATTCCCTGAGCCCTGGTAGTGGAATTAATATAATGTCCCCTTAAGGGTTAGAAATTTATGATCTTCAAAAGTCATGCATTATTTAAAATAAAAAAGACATTTGTGAGGTCAGTAATTCCTATTTACAGTGACTTCGCTTTATATGACTAGTTACACCCATAGAATCTATAAAGTCTTTATTTCTATACAAATTCAGTAAATCCACTGCTATTTTTGCTCACTTCTCATTAGTCCTCTTCTTTACCTCAAATTAGAAAACATTGCCTAGAAAGAATGAAACAGAATCTTTCTTTGAACCAGAAAATTATAGAAGAAATATGTTTTTCCTCTAGAATATCTACACAATATTTTATGATTAAGTGAACAAGTATTTTTTTTACTAACAGTTCTCACAATTTCTGTGGACTATAGATAAGCCCATAACTTTAATAATTTGTTTATAAATAAAGGGTTAGTTGTACCATATCAAATTGAGTCAAAGTGTTTTCCTTTTAAACTATTTATCAAGGACATCTATTTTATAGTTTTCTTTTTCCTTCCCTTCTTGTCTCTCCTTCTATATTTTTTCTTTCCTTCCTTAATTCCTTCCAACTCCCTTTTCTTTTTCCTACCCATCTATTCCTTCATCCATTTACTTGTCTTCTTTCCTCACCAGTTTTCCACTCAAATATCTATAAGATGTCTGTTAATTCTTTGAAATAATGCAACATTTTTGTAAATCAGAAAGAATGTTGAATGTTTTAAGTAAATATATAGAATTGGAGGCAAAATTAGACTTAGGAGAATAATATTCATGGTAAGATAACAAAATGGCAGTTTTAGAATTCTAGTTAAAGATTTTCTATTGTGTATTATTTAAATAGCAATTCTCCAACTTTACCCTTGAATTCTTTAATGACTTTTAAGATTGCAATGACCCTGAATAGTACAAGTTTTCCTTGCCTCATTAAGCCTGGAAGGGGTGACTGCCATGAGCCTCCAATGTTTTCTTCCATAAGGTGTAGAGTTAATAGCATGTGAGAATAAGTCATTCGCTTAATCCATCATATGGAATTCTTTTCCCTAGACTTTACTAATCCCAATTTATATATAACCCCTTTATTACAAAGTTACTGATATTACTTAGAGGGGAATTAACTTCTTTCTAATCCTAGTAGGTCAAGTGGTATGCCAAGCTCTTCTCTGAACACTTCATCACAGGCTGCAGTCAATGTTTAGTAGCAGATGGTCTAAGGCCAAGGATCCCAAATGAATTTGCAGGTCATGACCTTTAGAGTTTGAAAGTAACATTCATTTCTCTTTATTGTTTTAGTTATCCTACAATATAGGTCCCTTTTTTTCAGTAAACCATAAATGGATATAGAGTTTAATTGAAAAAAAAACAATAACAAACTCTGGTTTTATTCATTGACTCATCTATCTATTTTGGTGTTTTGTCATTGGTGAATATTCACTTCTTATGCTGGGAAATAAAGGGGTTACATTTTTCTTATTGACTCACATTTGGAGTCTAGTTTCTATTAGAGGGCATATTTGGAATGTCATTATTTATTTTAGTGGGGAATTGGGTCACATAGTGTAAGTCTAGATTGTGATTATCTTTTCTGGGACCAGACCAGGGTTTTGGCATTAGCTTCAGTTCTCTAAGTGTACATTTCTTTATAATGGTTGGAGCTTTGTGTTATATTGCCTGCTCTTTTGCTTTGCCTGTATCAAAGCTATCTCAACATTGATTTGTAGATAAAGTGTACTGTGTGTGTACAAACCACTCAAAATATCCAGAAAATTGACTGAGAGAAGCAGACACAAGAAATCTATGCTACTGATTGTTCAAGAAAAAGATAAGTTGGTGGAAATGAACCCACATCCTTGTGCAAGTCTTCAGTACTCTACACATAGGTATATTGTTTACTATCTTTCACACTTCAAAACTTTCTTTTGTTAATCCTGACTTTAACTGTGAATGAATGTCTAGCTCTTCTCCTTGATAACAGTGGATATAGATCTAACTTCAAAACATACATGCATTCCTGTAGAGGCTTCCTTATTGAACTTTTTATTTTTTTAAATGTTGCAGAAAAAAGTTTCAGATTAATGGTGCAATATTCTCCTATTTATACTAATTATTCCAGCATAGCTTAATTAATAAATATTTTGATTAGAAATAATGGTACATAGGTATATAGGAAATCAAACATTTGTAAAGCTCAACATCAACCCTGAATTCATCTTTGTAACTCTTCAAAGTGTTTCTGTTCTTGCTGTATATGAAAGCATCTTTAAATCATTTTCTCATCTGTCTGGTTGAAGTCCCTGTTTTCTGCCTAGGTGCGTGATACATAAATATAAAGGAAAGGGCAGCTGTTTGTTGCTACCTGAGGGCACTGAGAAAGAAGAGTGTTTCCTTTGCCCTTGACTTATGTTCACTATTCAGCTCAGGTTAGAGGAGCTGCTTGTCTGATTGTCTGCTCTATTTTTCTTTGCCAGAGCAGATAGGGTATGCTTATCTATTAAAAGCACTCCCAGAACAACATTAAGCCAGGACACCTGTGGAGCTTGTCAAGCGGGCTATCAGATAGGTCACTAGCTGTTGGAACAGCCTGACAAACAAAAGAACAAGCATTTGTTTTCGTTTTTGTTTTTTTGGTGTGGGAAATGGGGTTCTCTATGCTTTCGTATGGTTAATGAAGAAGACGAGTTGATTAAATAATTGAAAGAGGAAAAGGTGAAAGTGTTCAATTTTCCTCCATTTGTAAACTGATCAGTCATCTATAGCTTTGTTTAGAAAGCAGTACCCTAGGAGGACTGCTGCTACAATAAAGGTTTTAGTATCTCAAGATATCGTATTAATTTGTTGCAGATAGTTTTTGTGTTGCTAACCCAAACCTTTAATTTATAACAGGAAGTGATTCAGATAAAATTGAGAGATGTAATTTTTTTCCTCAATTAATATGTTTGGAATTTTTACCATAATCAAATTAGTTTTTCTTTAGCCTAGGAAAATGTTTTAAAAGCTTGTGGATGTTTTGGAGAGAACAAAGTATATTAATTCACATTTAGATCATTTGATTAGCATCTAGTAAATAATAAGATGAAATAAACTCCAAGGAATATGTTATGATCATCCAATTATGGTTGCATTAGTATGTGGTATCCATGAGTGTATAGTAATAGTGTCCACGTGTGTACTGGTGCATGTGCATGCCATTGTATGTTTGTGCTGAGGCTCATAGTTGGTGCTGAGCATCTTTGCTCACTAGTTTCTACTTTGTTTATGAAAACTGAGTATTTTGGTAAAGCTAAATTTGCCACTTCTCCCTAGCCTAGCAACCTCTCTCCCTCTCTCTCTCTGTCTCTCTCTCCCTCTCTCTCTCCCCCTCCCTCTCTCTTTCTCTCTTTCTCTCTCTAGAATATTTTTATTTTTAAACTTGGTGATTAGTTTTTCTTCTAGTAAGACAAAGGTGACCTTTCATTTTTTATGCCAGGGGTCATTGGTGGAAAGCACATGTAGATAAGTGTGAATACATAAAGGATGTGGACACTTGAGCCTATTTTTTAACTCACCATATAAAACCATCATTTCAGATGGAATGTCATTTGATAAGTAAATCATTTTTAACAGCAAACAGCAAAGTATGATGTCCCATGACACCTGAAACCAAACCTCAGTGTTTAAAAGAAAAGGGGAAAGAATAATTTCAAACACTAAATTATTTCCCAAAGGTTTTGTTCCTGGCTTTTTGATAAAATGAGAATTTCAAAAGCAAAATAATTTACTACTTGCTCTAACAGTTACATTAATTTCTGCTTAATGAAGTCAATAACTGAGGGAGGAATTATGCATTAGGTGACTGTTAACATAAAAAGAAGAGAGTAGAGCACGGGAAAGTAGCAGCAGCTTCCCTGCAGAGTGAAACATTGCCAGATTAATTCTGGACCTTGGAGTATAATTTTATAAAGTCAGTATAAGATTGTTTCTTTAAGTATCTAAACATGAAGAAGTGTCAAATTGATTTTTTAAATTATTATTAAAGTTTAAAAAATACATTATGTTCATGTTAATTTCTAAAAGTAGAGATATGCATTTACTAATCCTATAGCAAAGGCCCTATTCAAGAATTCCCATAACCAGCTTCCCTTTCTGCCTTCCTTGCTGGTCCTGTGTTCTGTAAATAACAGACAATACATCAAAACGACCTCACTGAATATCTACAGCTATGCTATGACATGCAGGGAGTTTCAGAGCTTTGATGATAGACACAAGGAATGAGGTGGTAATTTAGAAAAGTAACCATAGCTCTTCTTAAAAGGCATGGCTTGGGACATTTCATAAACTAGCACTCCAGAGCACAAATATTCTGTGAATTAGTAGTGTGCTTGACTTTAGACTCCTCTTTACTCTGTGTGCAACTGTGGGAAAGTTGCATAGTTCTTTACATTCAGCAAGTAACCACATTTGGAAAAAAGAATTCTTATATGTGCAGTCTGCTATGGTTGTTAGAAAAATTCCACAAGGCACTTAAATGTCTTATAAATAAGTCCCATGTTTTAAATGATATTAAGGAAAACTTACTGATCACTGTGTTTTAATACTCATTTCATTTCCTGTCTGGGTCCTAACACCAGCTATCCTGAGATGTGTCCTGTCTGATTCTTTGTTTTTTTATGTTTGCCTCACTATGTCTCTATAAGTATGCTGCACCTTATATATCACACTAAAGATCATGATAGTCATATAATAAGTTATCTACAATCTTTCTTAGTAATGCATATTAAATATCATATTAGGTACCCAAGATCAGATACTTTTAAAATTCAAATTATGTACTTCATGAAGTTTTCAATCTAAAATGGAAGAGAATAAACTGTCATATTCTTGAATGAAGGAAATGCAAGCTAGTTATAGCAATATTTTCTGAGAGGATCTTAAAGGAAGTATTTCCAAATTCAGTCAACTGAATCTTCAAAGATGACAGGTATGTGGATTGGCAATCAGAGGAGGAAGAATATCCAGATGGTGAAAAAAATATAAAAGTCACTCAAAGACATAGAGGTTTAGGCAACCCTACATCATTAAGATGTAAATCAAGGCAAGAAATAATGGTCAATGGGAGTCTTAGTAAGAGGAGCCCCATTTTTCATGAACAGGGAGCCCAATAGAAGAGTTAGGGAAAGGACTGAAGGAGCTGAAGGGGTTTAAAACCCCATAGGAAGAATAACAACAACCAATCAGACCCCCAAGGGCTCCTAGGAACTAAAAACCAACCAAAGAATACACATGGAGGAACCCCTGGCTCCAGCTGCATATTTAGCAGAGGATGGCTTTATTTGCCATCAATGGGAGGAGAGGCCCTTGGTCCTGTGATAGCTTGATGCCCCCAGTGTAGAGGAATGCTAGGGCAGTGAGGTGGGGGTAGATGGGGGAGCTCTTTTATAGAAGCAGGAGGAGGGGAGGCAAGAGGGGGTTTGTGGAGGGGAAACCAGAAAAGGGGATAACATTTGAAATCTAAATAAAGAAAATATCCAATAAAAACCCCCAGTCATCACTTTCATTGCTGTTATTATCAGTGATAGATTATCAGAACAGTAAATTGAGGTGTGCTGCATATGCACATAAAGATGACATGGTATATGCTCTGTACATTCACTGAATTCAGTGTTGAAATGAATCTTGAGCTCCTCCCACTAAGCATTGACATTGTTGTACCATTTGTAGTAAGTGTAAGAGGAGAACTTAGATAAGGGTCACATTTACATATGCGGAATGACTTTTGAAACATCATGCTTTGTACATAGTGTTAGATTAGATCCGCCAATAAGTAGATAACTTTTGTAAATGTAATACTCACAAATGACTTGAAGAGAAAGGGGAGAGGGAAGAATGGAGGGAGAGGGAGAGATTGTTGCTTCACGGTTGAATAAATTATGTATAATTGCCTATTATTTCTCTGATTTTCCTCTTCCATGTATTCTTGAGGGTCAACAGTGGTTCACTGTGTCTGGACTTCCTCTATCATTTATAGTATTTATTTATTAGTGTAGTATAATAGGACTTAAATGAAATTCCCAAGAGTTGGGGAAATTTATGAGAGATAAAATTCCAAAGAAACTGTAAACATTGAGTCAAGGACCTCATGCAGTTCACCAGCAATTTCACTGATAATGAATGAGGTCAGCATACTTTCTTGTTAATTGTTAATCTCTGTATCACTTGCTGTCAGGAGACTGGAGCCATACTGATCAAATTAACTTGCATACTTATTCATTTGGAATAATTTTTCTTTTTCAGCATCCTTCTCTCTTACTGTTTCTTGAATTTAGAGCTCAAACAGAGAAAGTGACCCATAGCAACAAATTCTGATTCATAAATAGCCTTGGGGAACTGGCTATTTAAATGGTGGAATTTCCCAATCTTACACTCTATAGTAGGTACTTCCAAGCTGATATCTGAACAAGAAACATGGATACACTCTGCTAGAAAAGACAAGTTACTTTTATTTTTCAGGAAAAATAATCTCCATTCATCTATGTTGAGAATAATGCCATTTTATTTTTTTCATTACATCGTGTATAGATAAAATATTTGAGCTGTCAACCATGAAAGAACTGGGGTTACCATGTTACTTGACTGTGCTAGTTTATTATGTTTTATCCAACTGTTTCTTTTAGGAAAACAATTGGTAAATATGAGATAGAAAGCATATTGGCTTCAAACAGGCAAAATTGGATTGGCGTTACATGTCACATGACTTCTCTCTGAGGTCTACTTTTCTGATAAGTGAAATGGGAATGACAAACGTCTAATGAAAATGATATGAAGTTTAGGTGGATAAAGGAGGCAGGAACTTTGTGTGACTATAGAATTATACTGCAAGATGCTTTATTCAGATAACGTGGTAAATGGAGAAAAGCTCAACATTTAAGAGCATTCACAATTCTTGCCAAGGACCCAAGGTCAGCTCACAGCACACTAGCAGGGGCCTCATAACTCTCTGTAACTTCAGCCACAGAGGATCCTATGCCCTCTTTGACCTTGAGAACACCTGCATTCATCTGTAACCCCCTCAAACACAAGCATGTACATATAAATAAAAATAAATAAAAATATCAGATTAAAATTTTCATCACATAATGCAGATATTTATGCATCATATAATGCAGACATATATCTATTCAAGATATATGTCCTAATTCAATACCAATTTATCTTTGAAGGAGAAAAAACATAATTTAACACAATGATCCAGGAACCTGATAGTTTTGGTGGTTTTATGAAATCACAGTACTTATACTGGGAGGCTGTTTTCTTGCCATCTAGTACATAAAGTTGCTGATAAAATATTATACGGGAGGCCATAAGACAAAATTAAAGGGACAAATGTGATGTGGGGAAAAATTAAACTTAGAAAGATAGAAAGCTTCTCTGACACTGGATTGGCTGTCTTAAAGAGAAAGAATACAGTCCCTTGTCATATGGA
Source organism: Hylomyscus alleni (assembly GCA_019843855.1). Taxonomy (NCBI): domain Eukaryota; kingdom Metazoa; phylum Chordata; class Mammalia; order Rodentia; family Muridae; genus Hylomyscus; species Hylomyscus alleni. Next base: position 4,161 of record JADRCC010255104.1, on the reverse strand, counting down.
TAAGAGTGTTACAACTAATTCTACAAGAAACAACAACCTGCTTTTAAAAATGGGTACAACATCTTGTACTCTTCAAAGCAGTGGAAATGACGCATCATCTCTGAATCTTATTATTATTTGAGTTGTTACTTTTTTCATGTGACTATTCTGACACATGTGTAGCATTATCTAACAGTGGGTTTGCTTTGTTTCCCTAACAGCCAATATTTCTAAACTAGTTTCATGTCCTGATTTTTTACCTATATGTTCTCTTCAGTGAGATGTCTATTCAACCCTTGCTCATTATCCAATGCATTCGCTTTTCCAGCTGAGTTTTGAAAGCTATTTATGTATTCTTGGTAACAATGCACTGCTGGATGTAGGGTTTATTAGTTTGTTGAGGCTGCCATAACTAAATAGATGGCTTATACCACAAAACATTTTTCTCACAGCTGTAGATGCAGCAATTCCAGGAGTATCTCTCTGTGTGTGTAGCTAGTCTCTGTCCTAGAATTATCAGATATATTGGTATAAAATCACACACCTCATTTCATTCATTAATTATTTCTTTAGAGGTTCTATCATCACATCTACAAATGTCACATTCTGAGGTATTGAGAAATAGGACTTCAGTGTATATATTTGAGAAAATGAGCGTCTAGACAATGTTATTTTCAGTTACTTTTCAAAACAGGGCTTGCAAGACAATAGAAAAGATGTGGCTTCCAATTTAGAATTTCATATTTTATTCTTACTTGTCTCCTAAATACACACTCCTGCCCTCTCCTCTTTTACTGTAGCTCTCCTCTGCCTTCATGTCACTTGATTTCTACACCTTCTTCTTCCCATTTTTTGAAACCTTTTCTAATTTCATGCCTTATAAATACCCACACACTCACACACCCATACACCCACCCCATCCCACCTACACATATGCAGGAGTTATTAGAATATACAGTCACCAAAAGAGAAAACATGCTGTATTTGTTCTGTGAATTTGTTTATTTTGCTTAAAATAATAACTTCCAATTCTATCCACTTTAATCCAAATTGGATTACATTAATATTAACAGCTGAAAAAACTATTAATTTATATGTAACATATGTATATTATATATTCATGTATATATATTTATGAATCATAATTTCTTTATATATTCATAATATTCTTAGATAAGTACCAAGATTGGTTCCATTTCTTATTTCTTGTGAATAACACAGCAATAAACATGGATGTGTAAGTATCTCCTTGGCAATTGTAGAGACCTTCGGCTATATACCCAGGAATAGAGTAGCTTTGTTTTGTGCACATTTTGTGTGCATGTGTATTGGAGGTGCAGTATGGTATCTTCGATACGTGTGTGCCACAGTAAACACGAATTCAAAGAATGTCTTTTGAAATTGATTTTCTGCTTTCATAGTGGGTTCTGGGGAATCAAATTCAGGTCAGACTTGAATAGTAATAGTTTTATCCATCCCTACATCTCCCTGACCCTATCTTTAGTTTTTGTAGACACGTCCTGTTCCCAGGGTCTTTCATCTAGAGTATTGTCTTTGGGAGTGATGATGGGTTGAAGGTCACAAATCAGCTACAGTAATTTGAGGGCCATAGAAATCCCATCTTCTTTGAACAAATTCTTAGAAATCTTAGTCTATGAGTTGTTCTTAATTTATCATCATGTTCTTTGAAATTACATAGGTTATGTCCTAATGGAACTCTATATGTTTGAATCTTTTTCATTTTTTTGGTATCTGGTATTGATTTTCATCTCAAGTTTGGACTACTAACATAAAGAGAGGTAGACTTCTTTGTCTTATTGTGCAAAATACTTTCTTTAAGATAGAACAGATAATTTTAATTTCTATCAGTCTAGACAATGTTGCTAATGTGAGCCAGCAGAGTGTTGGGGAAAGTAACAGTGCCAATTTTGAGCAGAAGTTTTGATATAATTCCATGGCAGTCATTCCTCTGTCTTTTCCTCCCCTGATCTCTTCTCAGTGTAATTAAAGGTCCCTGAAAGCATGAGACAAAGCAACTTCTCTTCACAATTTAGCCTTGACATAGCAGTAATATGAGAGAGAATATTTTTATAGATTTCAATAATAGTGATTAAAGTCATTGTGCAAAATGAAATAATAGAGTGATAATTGAATAATACCATCAGTATGTATTAATCTGATCTACTGTCTAAAAATCAATTTCCAAAACTGCTGTTATAGACAATTGTGAGTGACAATGGATTTTCTGTGATTTTAATTCAGTATATAAAATTTTATTGTTGTTTTAGGAGTAGTTTTGTGCTTGATAAAATGGCCAATTCCATGCCTTTCCTTGCATGTCACAGGAAATTATCTCCAGTCACAGTCAAACTGACTCTCTTGTTTTATTTAATGTAGTATATGGTTAGTTCAGGTAACTGGAGCTATCTTCTCACAAGCACAATAAATATGAGAAGGAAAAGAAATTTGTTTTGGAATATTCTGCCAATCAGAAAACTACAAAAATTATTTTATACTATTTTATGAAATAGTATTTTTAAAATGGTGAATTTATTTCATATATAGATTCTACTCTGTTTTTGAATATTTAAATATCCATACTTTTTACAAATATTTTGAACATAATTGAGTCCTTTTTGTTTATTTGTTTGTTTGAATGCATGTTTTATCCTTTGTTTTGTATTCAAACTTCCAGAATTATTCTGAGCTGAGTGTATCCACCGTGAAATTCTTTTACATCTATGTCTAGGGCTTTTGACATCTGGCATTTTATTCATATCTGTTGTCTTATTCTCTCAATGAACTTCCAAAATGATGAGGGACACTTCCCAAAGACTTCTGGTCATCATGACTTGCTACCCAGCTCTGACTTCACATTATAAATATAAAATATAAACTCAGTTTTTCAAAATTTCTATGCTACATGTTTCAGGAGGATCTTAGCCCAAGCTGAGAAGGACTGAGGGTCCTTTTAGTACTTGGCTGACACTAATTTTTAAAAATGTAATTTCTTCTTTTAATATGCTTATCTCTCTCCCTCTCCCTCTCTCTCTCCCTCTCTCCCTCTCTCCCTCTCCCTCTCTCTCTCTCTTAAAATTATTTTTAATCATTTGTTACAGTTCAACAATTATTCCCCTCCAGATCCACTCTCAGTTCCTCATCCTATTCCTCCTTCTTCCCATCCCCCAGTCTCCAAGAGAATGTTCCCACCCCTTCCCATTCCACTTCACCAGGCCTCCCCACTCCTTGGGGCCTTAAGTCTTTCAAGTCTTAGGTGCATCTTCTCTGACTGAATCCAGATCCAGCATTCCTCTGCTGCATATGAGTGGGGACCTCATATCTGGTTTATGCTGCCTGGTTGGTGGCTCAGTGTCTGAGAGATCTTGGGGGTCCAGGTTAGTTGAGATTGCTGGTCTTCCTACGGGATCACCCTCCTCCTCTGCTTATTTCATCTTTCCCCAATTCAACCACAGGGGTCCCCAACTTCAATCCTTTGGTTGAGTTTAAGTATCTGCATTTGTCTTGGCCGCTTGTTGGACTTCTTTGAGGACAACCACACTAGGCTCCTGTCTATAAGCATACAACAGCATCAGTAATAGTCTCAGGCTTTGGAACCAACTCTTGAGATGGACCCCAATTTGGGCCTGTTGCTGGAAATCCTTTCCCTCTGTCTCTTCTCTATTTTTGTCCCTGCAGTTCTTTTAGATAAGAACAATTCAGGGTCTGAGTTTTTGATGGTGGGGTGGCAACACCATCCCTCCACTTGATGCCCTGTCTTTCTACTGGAGATGGACTCTTCTAGTTCCCTCTCCTCACTGTCAGGTGTTACATCTAAAATACATGCATATGAAAAAGCTTACATGTTAAATAATTATAATTCTCTTTTCCTGAAAAAATTACATAGAAACCCTAACTTTGCTCCTCAATTAAATTTCACATGCTGTTTCTACATGTCTGCACGGGCTGCGAGGCTAAGCATCGAAGGGGAAGGTCTCACACTGGCCATCTCCGGATTCCCTGTGAGACAAAGCTATTTTGCAAGGAGGTTGGTATCTGTTCTTCAACCTTATCCTAAGGATTTTCTAAGGTTCTTCCTCCCCTCCCCAAAAGATACCAAGAGCCATGACTGTGGGTCATGATGTTAATCTGAAACACAGGAGGAATCAGGTCAATGCTCCCCCC
>JADRCC010255102.1:0-10644 GCA_019843855.1 Hylomyscus alleni | reverse complement strand
CTGCCTCTGCTCAATTCCAGGTGATATAGAACACACACAGACACACACAGACTCACAGACACACAGACGCACACGCATACACACATGCACACATTCAATTTTCCTCACAGGAAAATTCCAAATAGTTGTTGGAGCTTGTTTTGGGTTTTTTCAAAAATACCATCCAAAGGGTTGAGAGTTCATATGTTCTCTTCCATCCTCCCTACTGTGTGAGCCTGCTGTTGGGCAGGAAGCTCCTCTCTTTCTTCTCTCAGGAGAATGAGCTTGGATGAAAAGGCTGGCACCTTTCCTGTTCATTCCCATATGTGTTCAGTTGGCTCTTTAATACGAACTGGGCAACATTTAAATTTGTCTCTCAGGTTTTGTTCTTTTGGCCAGAGGATGGCTTGCGAAAACAGAAGTGTCCTTGCTTTCTTTCTTAGTGATCTCTTAAATTCCATGAGCGACAAGTAGATGATGGGGATGAGGGAATCCACCCCTGAGGATGCCTATTAAAAGCCAGAGTTGAGGGCAAGCCTGAGAGAGTACAAAGGTGAAAGAGACTCAAAGAGAGAGTTATGCTTTACTCTGGCCCACTTCACTGTAGAAAGACACAGCCAGCAAATGCAGAGAGAGGCTTTTGTGAAGGAATTAAATAAAGGGAACCAAGGAAGAAAACAAAGCCACCAGTAAGCAGGTCATCCAGATAGAGAACCGGCGAGCTCACGAGCTAGCAAGAGCTCACTTCCTGTTTAATTGAATCTTAAGAATGCTGTATGCAGAGCTAAGAGAAGTGAGTCAGGGGATGTGGACTTCAGGATCTCCTTTCATAAGAAAGGAAGGGAGAAGGAATTCTAGAAAAGGGGAAGGGACCAGTGAGGCCAAGGGGGCCAACAAGCTCACCTTGCAATTAGAAGGGTGCAGAATCCTTCAAACTTGAAGCCTGTAGACAAACAGAGAATGGGTCTCCTCTGTTGTGCCGGTTTCACCGAGGGAGCTCTAAGTGCTTAGACTATGCTGGATCATGGACAGAGGGGAAATGGATAGTATCTAGACATAGACACTGAGTTTTGTTGTTGAAGCTGCTTGTCTAAATAACGAATCTTCTTGCTTTTAGCCCCTGTAGGTTATCCACAGGGCCAGCCACACTTGACTGTTTCCTTCCCTCAGCTGAGAGTGCATGTGGGTGAATCAGCCTTGATGGGATGTGTTGTCCGGCGCACAGAAGAGAAACATGTGGACAGAGTGGATTGGCTATTCTCGAAAGATAAAGATGGTGAGGTAAGGAAGAGGCAGCCTGATCTCATAGACAAGCCTCAGGCTGATGGTGTCAGGATGGCATGGGTGTGTTAGAATCGGTCTTTTGAGTCTTTGAAGTAGCATTGCAAGAGCTTTGGAAGGAGCCATTACTGAGCCTCCTTTTAGCTTGTATGTGAGCCATCAGCAGAGTAGATTATCCAACCTCACTTGAGCTTTAACCCTGCCCCCTGCTATGAAGAAAAAGAAGAAGCAGGAGGAGGAGGAGGAAGAAGAGGAGGAGGAGGAAGGGGAGGAGGAGGCCGCCATAATGGCACCAGTGCTTAACTGGTTCAGGGCTAATACGAGCTCTCTCAGTTGCTTTCATTGTCTCCTGCCCTATGGAACAGTAGAGGTGGACACGTGAAGCAATTCCTGTAGTCTAGACAGAAGAGCTCTGAGTCAGGTGTATGAGGGAGGGTACAGGTATCTTTCCCTGTGACAGGACAGATTCCTTGAGCATTCTTCTATTCTGGGGGACCATACTTTGCTTCTTTGCATCTACTTGCAGTGTTGGGATTAGTAGCCAGGCAGGGAATGACTTTCATGAACTCTCTGACTGGGAAACTGTCTTCGGCCTCTGTCACAAGATCTATGGAAATGTGTGGGTATCAGGACTGCTTGTGAGACATGGCCTAAGGAGTTTGCTGCTGGCAATGAAATACCAATGTTTGTAAGTCAGTGACAGCTATTGTAGCTCAGAGCATAGTCTCTGCTATCCCAGAAATGCTCCTTCACTCAGAATTACATTTCTATTTGCTATTATATTTAAAAAAAAAAAAAGCAGATCTATGGTAGGAGAAGAAGTAAGAATTGCCCAGGTCTCTGCCTCCCAGCCTGCAGCCATCCCTACTGATGATTCCTTCTTTTGTGATATTGCTGGCTGGTGAGGGTAGAGTTGAGGGGAGTGGCAGCCATCCTGCTGGGAACACCATCCACAATGCCAGAGGAATTAGGTCATCCATTTGAGTGGTATTTCACCTGCTCTGTCATAAGACAGGAAATGGTTATACAAAGTTCTAATACCCAGATTGGAGAAGGTGTTTCATCTTTCCTTATGTTGTAAGAAATGAAAATGTGGATGTCACGTTTCATTTGTCTGTATAGAAAATTAGTCATGGAGTCTTGTACAAGCTAGGCAGGTACCTGCTACATTATCATTATGAATATTATTATTGGATAAGTACTTTTTGGTCAGTTTTATGGTGATAACTTTGATATGTCCACGTCATGGTCTTTTCGATCCAGACTCCTAGGTCTTGTTCCTCTCTTGATTTTTCTCCAATGTCTATTAATCTCAGAGTGAATACGTGCTGTACTACTATTCCAACCTTAGCGTGCCTACGGGGCGCTTCCAGAACCGGTCACATTTGGTGGGGGACGTCTTTCGTAATGATGGTTCTCTCCTGCTCCAAGATGTTCAAAAGGCTGACGAGGGAATCTACACCTGTGAAATCCGTCTCAAAAATGAGAGCACGGTGTTGAAAAAGCCTGTGGAACTGCACGTGCTACCAGAAGATTCTAAAGGTATGGGGATACTTAACTCAAGGAGGGGCCTTGTGGAAGAGAGATAGGGACAGACCAACTGCCAGTCTTTAGGCTAAGTACTCACCTTAGGACGAGTCTTCAGGACTATAGTGGTAACTATTAGTTTGAGCATACTCCTTCTTCACAGAACCCCTGGGAAGCTTGTGTTGTCCTTCCTAATGGTATGAAAATGACATTTTGGACTGAGGTGACTGTAATTGTTGTAGGATGAACATTAGAAAGGTTTTTCTTCCCTCTGACCAAGAATCTCAGCCAAGACTGTAACCCAAAGAGGCATTATACTCCAGAGAAAACTCAAGAATAAGTCTCACGGGCAACCACTGTTGGATTGGTCTCTAAAGGTGTGAGGGTCAACCAGCTGCTGGAAGGGAAGTTCCCTTGAAACAGAAGGCACCAAAGTAATTTTGAATTGCAAAGACTGTTCCTTACTTAGAGATGTGCTCACTCTCTCTCTCTCTCTTTCTCTCTCTTTCTCTTTCTCTCTCCCTCTCTATCTCTCCCTCCCTCCCTCCCTCTCTCTCCCTCTCTCTCTCTTCCTCTCTTTGTTCTCTCTCCCTCTCTCTCTCCCTTTCTTTTTTCTCTCTCTCTCCCTCCCTCTCCCTCTCTCTCTTTCTCTCTCTGTCTCTCTCTGTCTCTCTTTCTCTCTCCCTCTCTCTCTCTCCCTCTCTCTTCCTCTCTTTGTTCTCTCTCTCTCTCCCTTTCTTTTTTTCTCTCTCTCCCTCTCTTTCTCTCTCTTCTCTCTCTCTCCCCTCTCTTTTCTCTCCCTCCCTCTCTCCCCCTCTCTTTTCTCTCTCTCTTCCTCTCTTTTCTCTCTCTCCCTCTCTTTCTCTCCCTTTCTCTCTCCCCCTCTCTTTCTCTCTCCCTCTCTCCCCCTCTCTTTCTCTCTCCCTCCCTCCCTCTCTCTCCCTCTCTCTCCTTCCTTTCTCCTTCTCTTCCTCTTCCTTCTTCTTTTTACATTTATTTTATCATTTTTTTGTCTGTGCACTACATGCATACTTGGTGCCTGAGGAAGTAGTTCTCCTCCATGTGGGTGCTGGGAATCGAACCCCAGTCCTTCAAAAGGACAGCAAGTGCTCTTAACCACTGAGCCAACTTTCCAGCTCTGAGATGGTGACTCTCTTAGACTTCTTAGTTCACTTAGACTGAACTGAAGACAGCAGCATATGAAGCTGCACACTCCACACGTGTTCTGAACTCTTTCATTGTGGAAACAATTTCCACTCTTCTCTTTTCTAATAGACTAATGATATCGAAATTAATCACATCAAGAGCATCTCAAATTTGTTTGCTGTATTCATATAAACATTTCCAAATAAAATATGTAAGTAAAAACTTTTAGAAACCCACAACTATCTATCTCATTCTTAGCCAAGTGTGGTGGAATATGCCTGTGATTCCCAACACTTGAGAGATTGAAGCATTCAGGAGTTCAAGACCATTCCCAGCCACATAGGAAACTTAAGACTAGCCTGTCTCACAAAACAAAAGGAAAACAATACATTGCCTTCTTTTAGAAGTGTGGGATAGTGGGAACCAACACAGAAATTCACAGATGGAGAATGTTCAGAGAGTGAGAGACTTTGAAGCACTGGGTCCTTGAAGGGATGTCATCGTCCAAGCCCTTCTCTCGAGGCTCAGGAAACCCCGTGGAAGACTGATTTGTAAGAGCCAGAGGGGATGCATGACACTAAGCAAACAGTGTATTCCAGACATAACAGAACTGACACATGTATGAACTCACAGAGACCGGGGCAGCATACACGGGACCTGTACAGGTTCAAGGCAGAAAGGGTCCTAGCTCTCAGAGGGGAAAGTGATCATGGCTCCCACTCCTAACCAAGAGCCTGCTTCAGTTGATACCCACTGGCAAAGGAAAAGTCAGTTTTCTTCGATGGTGTCTCACTGGATATATCAGCCACCCCTCAGGGCAGACCCCATTCCATGCCTATTAGATACACACATAAACACACACACACACACACACACACACACACACACCTACCCACACCAGTGGTATTTTTGTGGACTTTTTATTTGATTTTTTTTTGTCTTATCTATCTTTTGCTTGTTGATTTTGACTTTCATTTTTGTGCTTTTGTGGGTTTTTTTCCCCCTCTGTGTTGTTGTATTGTGTTTATTATTTTTTATTGCTTTGTCTTTGTCTTTTTTTTCCCTTTTTTGTTTTTTGTTTTGTTTTGTTTTGTTTTTCGAGACAGGGTTTCTCTGTGTAGCCTTGGCTGTCCTGGAACTCACTCTGTAGACCAGGCTAGCCTCGAACTCAGAAATCCACCTGTCTCTGCCTCCCAAGTGCTGGGATTAAAGGTGTGCGCCACCACCGTCCGGCTCTTTTTTTCCTTTTTAGAGAAGGGAAAAAAAGAACACGGAGTGGGGTGTGTACAGATGTGAGGAGGACCTTAGAGGGATGGAGGAAAAGGGAAATTCATGAAAAACAAATTTCCAATTAAAAGAAAATGAGTGTGGGATAGGAGTGGATGGTTCAGTGGTTGAGAGCTAGTCATAGCCCTGTCTTCCTTGCTTGTCTGTCTCTGACAAGCCTTTGGCATGGTACTTGGTAGAGTGTAGGCAATCAATACACATTAGGGTAATAGGTGAAATTCTCAAACTAGTGCCCCTTGTGTGAATCCATTTTGTGCCTTCCTATCATTTTTCCTTAATTCCAAAGCTGTAGTCCTCCAAGGAAAAGAGAGGAAGCCAATGTTAGCTTTCCCCCAAGATTCTCCTTATGCGTCCCTTTCCTACCTTTGTACTCCAATGCTGCACCTACACCCTCCTCAAAGTGCAGCCCATGACGTGGATGCCCTTTCCAGGTTAGTAGATATTAAAAAGAACTAATAGGGGCCAGTGTCAAGAGCTGAAGAAGCCTAGGAAACTGGCTAAGACCACATTGGGGTGGTCAGATGTTCCCTTAATCTCCGATCTGGCAACCCTGTTTCTTTCCCCTTCCCCCTGTTCCTCCAGTCAAAACAGGAACAGATAGATGTAAGTCTTAACAGTTTTGCCTCGTTGTCTGGTGAATGGTGGTCCACTTGTTTATAAAGGCATCTCTGTCTATATGGAAACTCCATGTGTATAGTCATCTGTGATTTTAATTTGCAAGGTTGAGTGTTCAGTTCTTAATGTGCTCATATAATTGAGAGGGAGTTCCGTCTCTACCGATGCCTTTTGGAATGGCTTTTCACTTCCCGTAGAAGAATTCCCTCCACTGAGTTGAAGTTCATACTATTTTCTTTTGCTTTCTTCCCACTGTGTAGCTCTCTTGCTGGGCAGGAAGTTCATGTTCTCCCAGGGAGGCGATCTGGATGAGAAGTCTGCTTATGCACTGTGCTTGTTCACTCAGGCCCCTGGTTTAGCATTCTTTAGAATTCTTTAGACAGTCTTTGTCTACTTAAGACTCAGGCTCCTCGTGCCTCCTTGTGTGCTAGCCTGCCTTTGCTTTCTTAGTTGACCCCATGGTGGCTTTGTATAAGACAGTGTGGAAAAGTTAGCAATATTCTACTTGTTTTCTTTTCAGGGACCTCTTAGAATGGCTTATTCAGAGAGAATATGGCAGGTTCAGCTGCTTGCACAACCCAGTGGAAGTGGGGGCTGGGGCCAGATGAGGAGGTAGGCCTCTGGAGAGGGCCAATGAAACAAAGAAGTCAAAGGGGAGATCTGACTACTTCCTTGGCCTAATTTGCAAGGAGTCTCATGATCTGTGTTGAAGCCAGAACTAAAACTCAAGCCAGTCCCAAAATAACTTTAAAATGAGTACAAGAGGTTGAAGAAAGTTGTCCATGATTCATCTTTTCCCCCACCAAGTTAGAAAAATGATCAAGTTAAAGATGAGAATCAGCTTTTAAAATGGCCGCTTCCTGTTTGTGCTGTGCAGATGTGGGTCTCTATGTTCATGAGCAGAAAGCGAGGGCTTTTTCTGTGCTTATTGTGGATTTCAAATATGAGAGGAATTCTGGAAAGAGGGAAGGATAAAGGAGTTAAAGGCTAGCAAAAAGAGTTGACTGGAGTGTAAAAGCAGCAGGAACCTCAGACTTGGTGACTGTGGGGATGCGAGCCATTATCTTATGCTGGGATACTATGTTGCTTTGAGAGAAGAACAAGTTCCTTAGATGCTTTATTCACATGTTTGGTGACAGTGACATTTTGCTATTGAGAATCCTTAGCTACACCTTGTTTATTATGTGTTTGTGTGTTTGTGTTTGTGTGTATGTGTGTGTGTGTGTGTGTGTGTGCTGCATATATACAAGGCAGAGTTGTATTTGCCCTCTTCCATCTTTTCCCACCATTTTGCTTTGAGATAGGATCTTTCTCACTAAAGGAAGCACCACCATTTTGCTGACCAGTGAGCTCTCAGGTTCATCTGTCTCAGCCCCTGAATGCTGGGTTCCAAGGCAATGAGCAATCATGCCTGACTGGAGATTGGAATTCAGGTTCTTTGGCTTACAGAATAAGCCTTCTTACCCACTGAGTCATCTCACAGGCCCCCCAGACTTTATTGTTTAGAAAGTCTATTTGATTATACTCTATGTCTGACTCAGTTTACCATTCTATTCCCAGAGCTCAAAGTCCATCTAGGTGATTCAACCCAGATGAGTTGTTTTGTCCAGAGCACAGAAGAGAAACGAGTGACCAGAGTAAGTTGGATGTTTTCTTCAGGAAAGCATGCCGAGGTAAGGAGAAGGGAGTTCTTTCTTGGCAGGGTCCTAAGTGGGAGTTGGTCTTGAGATGAGAAGGAAAAGAAAAGGAAAGCTTGCCATCAGGAAGTCTTACACAAGCTGATGGCTCACACAAGCAAGTTTTTAAAGAAGTTATACCAAGTTGGGCGGTGGTGGCACACACCTTTAATCCCACTGCTTGGGAGGCGTGGGCAAACGGATCTCTTTGAGTTTGAGGCTAGTCTGGTTTATGGAGCTAGTTCCAGGAGAGCCAGAGCAACACAGAGAAATCCTGTCTCAAAAGTCCAACCAACCAACCAACCAACCAAACAACCAACCAACCAACCAAAACAATAATCAAACCAAGACAGAACTGTACCCTGTATTCTTAGGGGAGAAATGGGGCAGAGTCAGCAGAAACGATGATACAGTGGGATGCGGTCAGCAGGAAGCTAATCAGGCAATGTTGCACAATGGGAACACAGGGTGTCTCAAGAGCACGACAGTTTGGATACACAGCGGCCTTGAGTCTAATAACCATGGCCTCTTAGGGTGGGAAGAATTCTGTTCTCATGATCCGAAGCCACACTTCTCCCAGTGCCTTAGCCCCAGGCCATTTAAGACTCTGGCAAGCATAGCATGTTACTGGTTTTATAGGAGGAGCTGTGTTCCTTCTCCACACATGAGGGATTGGATTAGCCCCGACCTCTATACCGGATCCATCTCTCCAGCCCCTATGGTCATGCATTTGTATGACACCCATCAAAGGTTTCACAACAGAAAGAGGAGTTGGGGCCAAGTCTCTCCATTTGTGTTTCTGTCTCTAACTCATTATCTTTGCCCAAAGACTTCTCTTTCCTTTTGAATAAAAACAAAAACAACAAACAAATGAACAAACAACAACAGCAAAAACTAGGGTGAGAGAGAGAGTTCATTGGTAGAAAGGGCACTTGCCTTGCATGCTTGAGGCCCTACCACTATCTCTATCACAACCACCACCACTAAATATCCACATGCCTTTATAAAACATTCCAACCTCCATTTATGTAAAGACACTGTTTGGATGGGACACTAACAGTAGAGGTGGAAGATTATTCACAGTGAAGCGATGATGAGGTGGGTATCTAAAACAATAAATAATACAGAGCTCCGAAGAACCCTTAAGCTTGTAGTCTATGTAGATAGTCAGGGAAGCCTCATGAAGGTGACATTCACATAGTGGTCTGAAGAAAGTGAGGAGAGGGAATGGGAGGGTTCTAGTTACATGAGAGGCAAGAACAGTAGCCCGGAGAACAGCTCTCAGGAAGTAGCTGGGGATCTGTGTAACTAAATCCAGTGATGGAATTGAAGAGATATGTGAGAGAGGAAAAGGAGTCAGGGAAAGCCTCTAGGAGAGATGAAGGGCCGAGGAAGGTTTAGAGCAGAGGAGCAGCATGCTGGATCTCAGGCTTGTCATCTGCTGAGGAGACTGTGAGAAAGGGTGAGTAGGGAGGCAGGTGAGAAAGCTGTTGCTGGAGAGATGCTCCTGGTAGAGATGGGGTATAAGCGTGGACCTGGCAGAGCAGCAGTAGGGAGATGAGACAGGGCAGCTGGGCTGGGGATGTATTTTGAAGGCAGAGGCACAGGATTATTTGGGGCGTGAGATACAAGTTGCTCAAGAAAGAGGAGTTAAAGATGACACTAAGACCTTTAGCCTGAGCATCTGGAAGAAGACATTGCCATTTACCAAAGTGGGATGGACTGGAAGGAACTGGTTTGGGGGGGGGCAAGGCAACAGTCAGTTTTAGACACGCTTTAGCTGCCTGCTGGAAATCTAACTGGAAGCGTTACACAATAAAGTATACTTTTGCCTTTTTCTTTTCGGAAGAGTAAAGAGTAAATTAATTCTGCTTTAAATTCTCATTCTCTCTGTCTCTGACTCTGCCTGTCTGTCTCTTCCTCTTCCTCTTCCTCTGTCATTCTCTGGTCTTTAGCTTTGGTGTAGGGGATTGAACTCAGGATTTCATGAATACCTGGCAAGCACTCTGCTTCAGAATCAAAGCCCTAGCTCTCTTTTCACTCCTTATTCTGAGATAGAGTCTGGTTAAATTACTCACTTGAACTTGGTATCCTTGTGCCTCAGCCTCCTGAGTAGGTAGGATTACAGGCCAGAGCCACTGACCCCTTTAAAACCCACCTCATCTGATGAAACACTAGTTTATGGTTTGGTGTTGTGCTCAGTACACACGTGCAGTACAAGTGCATATGAACATGTGTAGCGAGAATATCTTCTGTATTGTGTGGATGCATCGCCTGTCAATTAAAAGGCCTATGGCCTATGGCTTAGGTAGGAAATGGGAGGTGGGACATCTTAAGAGAGAAAGGATTCTGTGATAGAACTAGGTGGGAGAGTCGACAGGAAGATATGATGAAATGGATGCATGGTACCTGAGCATAGATAACTGGCCATGTGGCAGAATGCAGGCTAGAATAAATGGGATATTTTAAGTTATGTCTAGTCAGAGAAGAGCCTAGCTATATGGCCAAAGTATTTGTAAAGCTATTTTGAGTCTTATTCTGGGAGGATGGGGCTGGGAGGTAGAACCAGGGCTAAACTTCAACAAACATGACTTTGTATTATCTAACACTCTTCCTGCCCTTGCATGGCAGAGCCTTGTCAGGTGCAAGATCTCCCCCACAGTCTTCCCCCAGCCTCATGCTTTTAACCCTTCCAATTGTAGGAGGAGACTGTCATGAGTTATGACTTCAACATGCGTAGTGGAAACTTAAAGAGCCTGGGCCGCTTCCAGAACCGTGTAGACCTGGCAGGTGACATCTCACGCAATGATGGCTCAATCAGGCTTCAAACAGTGAAGGAGTCTGACCAAGGAGTCTACACTTGCAGCATCTACCTGGGAAAGCTGGAGTCCAGGAAAACCATTGTGCTGCATGTGATCCAGGACGAATCTCAAAGTAATTAATATTTGGGTGAAGAGGGTTAAGGGGCCACACATAACAGCAAAGATGTATCTGGAGTGAATTAGGGAGGCCCCAGGCATGCACAATGGAAGGAGGCACTGCTTCCAGGGGCTGGCCTTAGACTTGCACAACCCTGAGAGTGAGCCTTAATCAACCTGACTCACCAGATGCCTGGGCTTTCCTTGCTGTTTCT
>JADRCC010255101.1:0-13823 GCA_019843855.1 Hylomyscus alleni | reverse complement strand
TTTTTTCTGAAACACCAGCCAAAGAACCTATTCAGGCTGGGCCTAGGTCTCCTTGCACATCTGTAGCAGATGTGCAGCTTGGTCTTCATGTGGGTACTGAACAACTGGAGTGGGAGCTGTCCCAGAAGCTATGTCCTCCGTGTGGGATATGGTCTTCTAGCTGGGCTGCTTTATCTGGCCTAGGAGAGGAAGCACCTAACCCTGCCGAGACTTGAAGTACAAGGGGGATATGCAGGGGCGCTCCACCTGCTCAGAGGAGAAGTGGAGGAGGGATGGGTGAAGGACTGGGAGAGGAGGCAATGAGCCGGATATAAAGTGAATAAGTAAAAAATATACATAATAAAATTAAAAACAAAACAAACAAAAGATGTTCTGATGCTTTCTTTACAATAACCTCTCCTGATGCATACACAGACCACACATTTTCTGAAAATTGATTGACAACCTTTTTGTAAAAGTACTGCTCGCTAGGAAGCTAGGAAGCTTTTATTTCGCTCTGTCTAGAAAAGTTCCTTGTACAGAGATTTCACCACCCTTTCCACAGAGAGATGGAGAGTCCTGGTGTGATTTTTGTACATTGCGTGTACAGGTGTAAATCAGGCATAACCATGTTTTTCTTGATGAATTACCTAAGAAATTCCTTGAAAAGAACCATGTTGCCAGAGGCTTCTTAATCCCAAAGTCCTTTCCCTCTTCCCAAATGCTGTGCCTCATGTGTGCATGTAAAAAGAAAGAGTCAGGCCCAGGGTGGCCGGTGTTGCCTCTAGAATAGTCCAGCCACATGAACTCCTGCATGGATAAGTATGAATACAAGTGCATGTTTAAAGAAAATAGGATGATGTGAAAGCAGAGCTGTGTGTTCTTTCCAACCACCTTCCTGGCTGTTTAGAACAGAATTGTTAAGCACAGGAGTCAATTCTTCCGTATTCGCAGCTCCCACTCACGGCTTTGAGAATTCCTGTGTGGCATCTATTTACGGTCGACAAATTGCAAAAGTTAAATCATATACATTAAACCCAAATGGGTCCCTTTTTCTGTTTGTGCTTTTGTAGTCTTGTCAGGAGTCAGGAACCCTAGGGGAATGCACATTGTCAGCAAAACTCCACACTAGCAGGAACAATACCCGGTACAGAGTGTTAGAAATCATAAAGGCTCCCTTATCACAATTCGCGGCTGCCTGAGGGCTTCCTGTGCCTTTCTGCCCCCAACCAGTTCACACTCCCTCCTAGGTGGGGTAACCCCCTGCAGAAGGAGGTGCATGTTGCTACCTTGCCCTGTGAAGACCCCAGGATCTCTTCCCCCCCCCCCCCCGCCCCCCATCCCCATCTCGCCACTGGGGATTGTTTTCTGAACTGCAGACTTAGCAACAAGAGCAGCATCCAGAGCCAGGAGAAGGCCAGGTGTGTTTTGAGAGGTTTCCCACAGGGAGAGTTTTGCCTGAAGCCTCTGTAAGTGAAACCGAGCAATGGAGCAGGAAAACCACACAGGGAAGGGCCAGAGGACTCTCATTTCTCGAAGAGGAAAGTGAAAGGGAGTCCAGGTATGACACGTAAATGTATCTATGTGTAAAGTCTGAATATGTTAGAATGCACTCCAGAGACTTATGTGACCGCTCGCACAGCTCATCTTGCTATGTGCTTTAGCAAGCTTTCTCTGGTTGCTTATAGGAAAAAGGCAGGGTAGGAATGAGAGTAAGATTAGCAATTTAAGTGTGCAAGGAAGCTTTCCATTGCAGAATGTGATTTAGTGTAGAGTGTGTACCCTTCCGAGCCAGGGATGCTGTGAGGCTCAAAGGAGACCACGTGCAAGCCGTGACTATGTCAGCTGGAGACTGCTATACATGCAGGACTTGTCAATACTGAGAACAAAATGTAAAAGAAGGCACTGTCCTTGAAGTCATCTATACACTTGGTGCTTTTAGAATACAACAGAGTTCCCTCATCTCAGGAGATTGTCTTGTCCCATAGTTGGTATGATTAGAAACTGTCTCATCGTCGATGGTATTTTCATCTGACTGATAGTAATGTAAACTCTTAAAAGCAACTCTAGAGGCAAGTGGGATGTGTTAGTATGACAGTTCTTGTTGCATGGCCAAATGTATAGCTGTAATTTAGCTCCCATCCTGTGAGAGATGGGACTAAGGGTTCCTGAGGCTTGATGGCTGCCAGCCTAGCTCTAGGTTCAGTGAGAGACTCAGTCTCAAGGGAATAAGATGTCAAAGTGATATAACAGGACACTTGACCTCTTCTGTGCACACTTATATGTGCATAATCACACACACATTATACTCACATATACCATAGTGTTTCTCTCTCTCTCACTCTCTCTTACACACACACACACACACACACACACACAATTTAAAAGAGAGACATTCTCAGCTACATTAGCTATAATGAAAACAGTTATCCAACTTACTGTAGTTATAAAATATGAAGCATCACAGCTCTGGAAGCTATTACATTTTCGGATATCTGACCAAATAAGAGGGTTGGGTTTAAGTACAGTTGAGTCTTTCTATCAGAACCAGGGTTAGACGTTTTTGTCTACAGAAGGACTGCTTTCTTTACATGGAAGCTAATTCTCTTAGGTCCAAGAAAGCCTGACATTTTCCCACTAATTAGGATTTAAATATAGCACAAAATATGGCTCAATGGCACAGATATCATGCTACCTTCAAATGCTTCGTGTTGCCCTGTAGTAGCTGCTAGTGGCATCCTATGGATCCATTTCAATACTTTCTGGCATTTGCTATCTGAGCGTGAACCGTCCAGTCATTTCTATTCATATTTGCATTTTTACAGTCCTCTCTCTCTCTCTCTCTCTCTCTCTCTCTCTCTCTTGCAAAATATTCAACACTGTATCAGTCATTACATGGGATTGACTTAATATGCATTGTAGACCTATTGGCTCCTGAAATTCTGGTCTTCAATAATGGAGGTTCCCAATGATGTACCCAGACTACTATTTGGCTAGACTCTATTAAAGTGAAGAACACGTTTTAGAAAACTGCAAGCATTTAGGCTAAGGAAAAATGAGGCACGCGCAGCTATCCACTTGACACAGTAGGAGTGGAATGAGAAAGGACAGAAAGGATGTTGGACACACTGGAAATATGTCCAGGTAATCGAGCAAAACAACACAGGCTGGCAGAGCAAATGAGTCGAGTGACCTTTCATGAGAATTACAATCCTGCGTATAGCTCTAATTGAATATTTCTCACTTTTAAACAGGCAAATGTGTGAGGAGACAGAAGCCCATGTCTTTCCCCAATTACTGTGATTTTCTAACTTTTTCCATCAGTTAGAGTCATTTTCTCCATGTGCTAAGTATTATTAGGATTTGAATAAGAAAAAAAAATGTCTTAAAGATATGATTTCCTGCAGAAACACAAAATGTTCAGAACTGGTTAGTGAAGACCTTTTTGTGCTTTTCTTCTTTCTCCCTGACCAAACTTTCAGAAAAATAGATGCAAATACTATAAATTCATTTCGCCAGGCCTCAGAGGCCTTCGATGACACTTTAAAAGTTGCTTTTCTATTTCTAGCTTCTAAAATAATGGACATCCATGCTGTATGTCATTGAGAAACAGCTTACATGGGCATTAATTTGGTTTTCATATTGCTTGAGACCCAGCCTTAACAGCCAGTAATTTTTCATATTTTTCTCATATCCTTGAATTCAATTTACAAAAAATAAATTGAATTTAATCAAGCTTAGATGGAAGCACAGTAGGATCTTCACCAAGATTTATGTTTTTCTTCTTGAAAAAAAAGTCATTTTTTTTTGCCTGCCATAAGGAATTATATCGCTAGACTGTGTATTGTGAATCTCAATCTTGACTTAATCTGTCAAAAATAACTCACACACACAATTTTAGAAGAAGAGAAAAATTCAGTCGAACTTAAATAAAGAACACATTCCATTATTTATGGTGAACTGGTTTCAAAATTCCTAGGAGGATGTATTAGGAAATGCAGACAAATGTTATACAAAATACTAAGTTCATAAAGAATGTTAAATAATATAGAGAACATTATCCAACATGCAAATCTGTTTTTATGGGGCAGCCACATAGGCATGTTATACATTGAGCAACTGAATGCATTTTTACTAGAAATCTTGGGCCCATTTCCCCACAATACCTGCTCTACATCTTCTGGGCTTGCAATTGTGCAGTAGGTAGTTGCATCCATCCCACGCCAGGAGGTAACTTTGCCCCAGTGCTGGGTTCCCCCCTGGTTAAGTGACTCTGCTTATTCTTATTCTGTCTTACCCTTTGCAGTTCCCTTTCCTGATTTCTAGGGATTACTGATCTAGCTTTTCTTTACGATGTCTCTTTTCTCTCTGTTGCACTTACCATAACCCATTCCCATGCCACATCATGCCTCCAGGGTTTGAAACTACCTGGGTAAGTCTTGCTCCTGGGAAGCCATCCTAGTTAGCATTTGTCAATTTGACAGTCTAGGAGAGGAAAGCCTTGATTGAGGAATGGTATAGACCAGATTGCTCCGTGGGCCTCTTTGTGAGGGGTGGGGGTGGGAGCTTCCTTGTTTTGTTTTGTTTTGTTTTGTTTGAAGCCCTGTCTCTCTATGTAGACTATGTTGGCTTTGATCTCAGAAAGATCTGTCTGCCTGCCTGTACCTTTAGAGTGTTAAGAGAAAAGGCATGCACTACCACACCTTGCTGAGACTATAGTACAAGAGGTCCAAGCTTACTGTAGGTTGCAGCATCTCTAGACACTGTGGCATATATGAAAGCTAGATAACCATAAGCCAGGGAGCCATCCATCCATCCGTATTCTCCACTCCGTGCTTATCTCCATGTTTCTGCCTTGAGTTCCTGCCCTGACTTTCCTCCGTGATGGACTGTAATTTATAAGCTGAAACAAACCCTTTCCTCCCCTGCATGGCTTGCAGTCAGAGTATTTTATTACAACAACAGACAATAAGGTAGAAGTGGTGCTTTGGCTGTGGCTTTTGCCCCAGCCTTCGTGCATTGGCGCCTCTTCCCTCGAAGAGAGTTACGTATGAAGATGGCTGGAGCCTTAGCACCAGCATGTCTGCGAAGCAGGTTTCCTGAGCATCTTCTCACTTCGGTCTTTGGCTTGTGGAATTACTTACTGAAGGCCTCAGAGGGAAGCATCACTACTCATATTAAACACACTCATTAAAGGGTGACTCTAAATCAAAAGCCAGTTTATCATGGATTGGAGAGATCATGTTAGATCTTGTGTTACATAAAACCAGTTTATGGGCTCCAGAAATTAAAAAAAAAATAAAAATAAAAGGAAACTATTTACTTGCTCTCTTCTTAACTCAGAGGATGGCTACCATTCACATTTAAATGTTTCTGGCCAATCGACATTGTCATTTCCTTTAATTAAATTTTTTAGTAAAAAGAAGTATGTGTGTGTATGCATTTGTGTGTGTGTGGGGGGGGGGGGTCGGACATTGAGAAGGCCTGCACATGACATGGTGCACATGTGGAGGTCACAATTTGGGAGTTCTTTCCTTTCACCATGAGTTCTGGGGATTAAACTCAGGTCATAAGACTTGCAAAACAAGTACTTTTTTACCCACTGGACCATCTTGCTGCTTTTTCATTTCTTTTAATTTAAAAACCCTACTTATGTTAGGTGAAACCTTCATGTTAGAAATGAGAAAATATTCAATGTGATAATTTAATACCAGATAGAACCACTGTTTCTCCTCTGGAATTAAGTGTGTCATGTGCTTTTTTTTTTTTTTCAAAAAAAGGTAAGTTACATGCTCAGTAGGACTTGAGCTGATCAGTGAAGCGTATTTATTTCAAGCCTTCAATCTTTCTCTTCACTGTCATATTCTGCCATCTGAAAAAGAATAACTCTCTTCTCATACTTTGTATCCTCTTCTCGAAATCATTTTTCGATGATCTCATCCTTCTCAAAGCTACCCTCCAGCTCTACACATTTACTTAATTTCCCATTAAAATCCTTACTTCAGGTCACAGGTTCAAGGCCAGACTGAGCTTAGTCCTCAGAACCCATCTCCCAAATCAACAACAGCAAACCAGATAAAAAAGCAAGCTTCCTCAGACAGTTAACTGTAGTACCCTAGATGCTATTTCTTTTGTATGTTTGTTTGTTTTTGAGACAGAGAGTCTCACTGTATAAAAGTCACTATGTAAATCAGAGTAGCCTTGAATTTGTGGGTAGTCCTGGTTTTGCCTCTTAAACGATGGGATTACAGGCATGGAACACCTTGGCTGGTTCCCCACATAGAGTTCTTCAGCTAATTGTCCATCTCGTTTTCTTCCTGAAGCTTTTCAGGGTCCATTTACTTCCTTTTCTTTCCCTTCATTAAACTTTCCTCACATGCTTTCATTGGTACTCACAGCCCTCCAATCACCTAACTTTCTTGTCTCCCAGATCGCAGCCTTAGCTCAACCCTCTTTCTTGAGCCCTAACAACTCACTTCTCCAGGCTCACATCTGCTGAGAGAACGCAGAGTGGTAGAAGTTCATATTCTGGTGTGACCCCACATCCTGTCTCCATGAATTTTTTTTTCTTCAATTTCTCATCTTGTGATTTTTTTTCTTCTCTTTCTTGCCTATTTATTTTTAATTGGATAAGGTCTCTCATATCCCAGACTTGCTGGGTAGCTAAGAATGAGCTTGAACTTCCAGTTCTGCTTTCATCTCTCATATGATGTGACTATAGGTGTGGCTACCACATCCTGTTTACCCAGTAGTGGGGATTAACCCAGAGCTTTGTGCATGCTAGGCAAGCTCCTGAGCTACACTTCCAGTCTATAAATGATACTTTCCTATTGCCTCAACCTGAGATTTATTCTTCCTTTAAAGCCACATGTTGCTAGTCCCTGTGCTCCATTTTCGCTGGCTACTCAGGTAATTTTTACTTCTGGTCCCTATGGCTAGCTGCCCACTTACATATATAGCTTGTAGCCATGGGAGTGACATCATTTGCCCACTGCCATAGTTGTTCCCTTTCTGAGCCCCTGCTTTTGGTCTCCTTTAGTACCCTGAGAGCTGCTGGAGTAATATTGCTAGTATAAGTTTGTTCACCCTCCCCCAATCCCGCTCCCCGACTTCTAGATACTACAGGAGTCTGTGACTGTCCCTAAGCTGTCCTGAGCATCACTTGACCACCTCCCCTATGACCTGGCCCCTGCCCAGTCTCTGATTCCATATGTGCTTGCACCAGTCATTCCTCTCCAGGTTGAACAGTTCATCCTCCAGGAATAGAGAACACCTCCTTCCCCAGATTATTTCATGATTTGCATAGTGCCAGCTTTGGTGCACACCGCCCCTTGCTTCATTTGCTTCCCACACGTTCAAGGCTCAAGGAGGCAGTGTTCTTCTCATGGAGTACTTACCTCATCTCTCTCCTGGCGGACCAAGTCCCAGTGTACTGAGCCCTTGCACTCGTGCTAAAAAGGGTCTTTTTGTTGGCTTCTATTCCCCTCTGAGATGCTATACCTCTCAAAAGTGAAGTAACATTTTTCTGTCTATGTAACTGCATTGCCCATGGTATTGAACATATTGAAAGAACTAAAATAGCCATTTGTTAAATCAACATAAAACTAAATGAATAAATGAGCAAAACAACCAATAATCAAGAGTTTTAACACTCTGTGATTCCTGAAATGCCTGGGACATTTTTTCTGCCTTTGCTTATCTTCATTCTACACAGACACACCAATTATTAAATTCTGGGTCCATGACAAGCCTTATAGAATATTGTTACATTTTGTCTAAACGAAGATAAAACATTTGCATGTAAATTAGACAATACCTGTTCTCGGAGAGGCACTCTCCTCAATGCTGCAAATAACCTCTATTACTTGTAGGAGATAAAACGACAATGAGTTCAATGCGGTAATAGGTTTTGGGGACAATTTTTCCAAGCAAGAGCTCATTTCTAGTTAAAAGTAAATATTTTGGCACTTGTGAAATCAGCCATTGCTTATGTGCATACCCATAGTGAGAATGAGTGTTGCAGAAATTTGTGATACCAAGCCTGGGTTTCTACACTGCCTTTAACCATTTAGTTCTTGGATAAAAGACACACAACTTCTTTTATTTCCAATAAACCTTAAACAGCACAAGAGCTGGGAAGAGATCTACCTTGTATGCTCTTAGAATCTACTTTCCTATCGACAACCCTGAATTAGTACTTACCATGTTTCATCTGGGCTGCTCTTAACTCCAATTGGTCGGCAATCAGGGCCATGTTTTCATGAGTCACCTGACCCATGGCGGCTTCTCCTCCATTCTCTTTCTTCTCCCTTCCCTCCTGGTACTCCTCTGACCCCAAGCCTGGGAATCCTAAACCCCACTTACATCTCTTCTGCCCAGCTATTGGCTGTCAGCATCTTTATTCACTAAACTCAGAAATAATTTGGGGGCAAGGCCACGTAGTGCCACTTGGGGCTACGTGTGGACTCAACTCTCCTGGGGCAAATATGTCTTAAGGAACCAGTATTTGCATTAGAATATAAGCAGCATCAGACCAACCCACTACAGATGAATTTACATATCATCCAGAATCCATGAAATCTTAAGTAAGTCCCAGGTGGGAAGGAGACTGTGATGGTTTCAATATGCTTGACCCAGGAAGTGACACCATTAGGAGGTGTGGCCTTGTTGGAGTAGGTGTGGCATTGTTGGAGGAAGTATTTCATTGCGGGTATGGGCTTTAAAACCCTCATCCTAGCTCCCTGGAAGCCAGTCTTCTCCTAGTTGCCTTCGGAACAAGAGGCGGAACTCTTAGGTCCTTCAGCCCCATGTTTCCCTGGATGCTGCCGTGCTCCCATCTTGGTGATAATAGGCTGAACTTCTGAACCTGTAAGCCAGCCCCAAATAAATATTCTCCTTATAAGAGTTGCCTTGGTCATGGTGTCTGTTCCGAGCAATAAAACCCTTAAGACAGAGACATCTACAATGCCACAAATTCCACTTGCTGAAATTAACAAGCAAACGCTTATGTTTCTAGGGAGCTCGATTTGTAAGGGCACTCATGGAAGTCTTGCTCTTGTTCCTAAATGGTGAAGTATTGTTGAACCCTAGCAAACAGAAATGTAAGTCAGCAAAACAGCAAAGAACCTTCATTCACCTTCTTCCTTCATTAACGACTCTCTTTGCTCATCCCCTTACTTGGTCTTCTAAATTCCTATCTAAAATGGGAGCTGGCAGGATGTGAGGATTTGTGCTAGGCACAAGGCCACGCATAGTCATTTTAAATGAAATTTAATCCAATCAGTGTGATGACACTATTATTATCATTTCCAGGTGACACAGGAAGAAACAGCAACAGGCAGAACGGAAAGCCACACAGCTAGCTCATAATTACTAAGGCTAGGGCTTAAACTGATGCCACAACTTTGCCTTTAACTCGGAGTGTACCAACTCATCCAAAATGTGATTAAAATTGTGAGAGAAAGAACGTAATCTGCTCCCTTTGAGTCACCTCACACTCTATGTAGACAGAATTTTATATACCTCATTATTATTATATTATCCTTTACATGCACCTTATTAAGCAGATAGACTTACAGCAAGTGAGAATGATTCTAGTTTGTGAATTGCAACAATTCATTTGAAACAGCTGAGTGCTCCAAAGAGACTGAAGGGGCAGGAAAGAGTTTTCCACTTCCGGAACATGTCATTGAGAAACAAAATAAAACCAAAGGAAAAAATTTAAAATTCAAATTCACATAAGGTTGTCTTGGCAAGCCTTTTTCTTTTTAATTGAAAATAGATTTTTTTTTGCATGCAATGAATTCTGATCACAACTTCCCCTCCCTCGTCTCCTAGATTTTCCCACCCAATTCTACTTGCCTGATCTCTCTCTTTAGAACATAACCAAGCAAACAAATCAGAACGAGACAAACCAACGAGACAGAACAAACAAACCAACCAATGGGGGAGGAACAGAGAAAGAGCAAGAGAACCGAGCAGAAAATCCCCTAAAACACAAAACTGGGAAAAATAATATATAAGCACAAGGCCTCTAAGAAAAAAATCTCCAGAAATATCAGTGAATTCATTTTGTGTTATCCATCTATTGCTGGGCATGGGGGCCTGCACTTAAGTATGGGTTGTATCCTCAGTAAGAATCCACTGGGGAAAGCTATTTTATCCTTGCAAGCAGGTACAGTTGTCAGTTGGAGATAGAATCTGGGTTGGGGATTGGGGCACATGTCTATTTTCCTTCTCAGTGATGCAATCCCCTCTGGCTTAGATCTGTGCATGCCCTGTGCATGCTGCCACAGACTCTGCGTGTGTCAGTTCTGCTGTTTCCTCTGGTCCTACTGTCCTACTCTTTCCTCCTCTGCAAGGTGTACGTAGCCCTGAGAAGAGAGGGACAAACAGTATTTTAGGGGGAGGAGATTTAGATTTTTTTTTTCAGTTATATCTCTCTTGCAGCTATTTAGTTATGCTACTGTGACATAGGAGCCGCGGTAGACAGGCAAACAAATTGTTCCAGTTTGGCCTGAGAGCCATAGTATTTTGTTCACTCCTCCAAAGCGTGCCCATGTGTTTGTGCAATGACAGTTTAGGGGTATCAAGATTGCTTTTGTTGTTGTCCATCACTAAGTCTCACTGTTTAAACTGTAAGGGTTAAGGCCTAAATTAAAAGCGAAGTGATCTCTCTATTCAGCTCTGGAAGTAAGTTGTCCTGTAGTTTATGGCGTCAAACAGGGACGGCTCAGAAAAGGTTTGGCCAGCTGTGGCATTGTGTTCTCTCAGTTTGGAATCACAGCCTGCATCCTGGAGGATTTCGGTTTAGACTCAAATACAGGTTATGCAAGAAAAACAAACAACAAACAACAACAACAACAATAAAAAACCCACTATGGGCCTTGGCAGTGCAAGCAATAAGCAAAGCTTAGCATAGCAGGTTATTGTCAGAACTGAATAATGACATTTTTTTTTCTTCCAAAAATATCACAAATAAGAAAAAACTACAGACCTGTGTACAATTTGGTTTCATAGCTCTTTAAAAAGTTCTGCTTGAGTTTTAAAGAAAGCAAGCGAAACTGAAGATGTTATTCCTGTGTTTAGACAGATGTAGAGTGACAGAGAAGGCTCTGGAAATGGAGTTTGGCCAGCTGCACACACTCTCTACCCAGAAGTGCTTCGTTTCACATATTACACCCCAACTGTAGTTTCCCCTCCCTCTACTCCTCCCAGACCCTGCTCCCACATCCTCTCTCACCCAGACCCAAAAACATAAAGAAAAATATTTCATGGGGGCTGGCTTATGGTTTCAGAAGTTTAGTCCCAGGGAAGCATAGTGGCACACAGGCAGACAAGGTAGTTGAGAGTTTAGTAGAGCCTTCCATTTTTCTATTTTAAAAAAGTAGGCCTCCCTAGAGATATCTTGGGACCCTCTTCTTCCTACTGGGTTGCCTTATCTAGTACAGGCTTGGTATGAGGATTTGTGCCTAGTGCTATTGTAATTTGTTATGCCGTGTTTCGTTAATATCCCAGATGTGCTCTTAAATTTCTCCATGCTTCCACAGAAAGTTCATCGCACAGGCCTGGTAACTTTCCAATAAATCCAATAAATGTTTATAAAACCAATGACATGTCTTCTTTGACTTCCTCTTCCTTTAAAATATATAAACCCTGGTTTTACCAAAAACAAAAAAAAAAAAAGGAAGAAAGGAAGACAGGAAGAAAAAGAAAGAAGAATGTCAAATCTAAATATTTAGTTCCAAAACTGATGAAAAAAACAAGGTTGAGAGAGGCTTTTTAGCTGGTTCAGCAAAATAATCCATCCCATAGACAGGAAGCCATACTTGTCATGTGTTCCTAGCTCATGTTTCCCCTTAGTCTATAGTGATAGAAAAGCAAAGGAAATTAATCCCTCTACTTAAAATAAATCATATATAAAGTTAATGCATGTATCTGACACTAAAGGAAACATTACTGCATGTGTGTGTGTGCCTGCATGTTTGGGTTTGGAAAATGAAGGATAGGAAGGGGGGGGAGTGGGAAACAAGAAGGGAGGGCAGGAAAGAGGGAAGTTGGGAGAGATGGAGAGAGGGGGAGGGACGGAAAGAAAGACCACACAGATGTCAGTGTTTATTCTTCTTAATAACATAAGTATCATTTTATGTACTATGCACAAACAATACACAAGTGTCTCATGCACATTAATATGTGATTCTTGTATTTTCTCTGATCAGAGATGCTTGCTATTGAGACATGCATACATTTTTGCTTATTTCCACTTGGTTGCTTGGCACTTATTGTGCTATAAAGAACTTAAAAAGCACATGTGCTCTAGATCCACATCTATCTTTAGACTGTAAATCCTGTAACTATCCTTCACAGTTTATGACTGGCATTCACAACTTAGTTGTTGTCCTTTGATAAATGAGAGTCTCAGTTATGAGGAAGATTTGTTAATCTTCTTACTTCTTATTTCTTACTAATTTAACTTGGGGTCCTTATTTTATAAAAAATGTCTCTTCTTAAAGGTTCTAAGTTACTATTTTTATTTTATTTTTTTAAATGTCGCTTTTACTTTTAATGTAAAAAATAATTTAAAATATAAAAGAAAGGGAGGATATCAATATAGAAAAGGCATCAAATCTAAAACCTTTCCTCTTATTTCTGAAACAAAACCAAGATATCAGCTTGCCACTTCTATCTTTTTTTCTTTTTTTATTAGATATTTTCTTTATTTATATGTCATATGATTTTTCCTTTCCCAGTTTCCCCTCCAAAAACCAACCAACCAACCAGACAAACAAAAACAAGAACAAACCCCTGTTGCCTCCTCCCTCCCCATGCTTGCCACCTCACCCTCTCCTACTTATCGGCCCTGGCATTTCCCTACACTGGGGCACAGAACCTTCACAGGGCCAAGGGCCTCTCCTCTCATTGATGACCGACTTTGCAATCCTCTACTATACACATGCTGCCAGAACAATCAGTCCCACCATGTAAACTCTTCTTAAAGGTTCTAAGTTACTATTTTTAAACAAAACTCATTACATTAATTAGTTAATTAGTGTGTGTGTGTGTGTGTGTGTGTGTGAATATCCTTCAAGCTTGTTGTAGAAGTCAGGGAACAATTTGTATGAGCCATTTCTCTTTTTCATTTGTGGGTCCTGGGGATCAAACTCAGCTTTTCTAGCTAGTGCCTTTCCCTACCACATACTCTTCTTTTGACTTATTTGAATTTTTTTTCCATTTATTTATACTCAAATGTTGTCCCCTTTCCTGGTCCCTACTTCAAAAGTTCTTCACTCCATTCCTCCTCTTCTTTGTCTCTGAGAGGGTTACCTCTCACTGGCCCCCCCCCCCCCACCCCCCCCCCCCCAGCTCACCTCCAACCCCCAATCACCCTTCCCTGGGGCATCAAGTTTCTACAAGATTAGGGACATCCTCTTCCAGACAAGACAGTCCTCTGCTACATATGTGCCTGGGTCATGGACCAGTCCATGTACGCCCTTTGGTTGGTGGCTTAGTCTCTGGGAGCTCCCAGGGGTCCAAGTTAGTTGAGACTGTTGTTTTTCCTATGGAGTTCCATCCCCTTCAGCTCCTTCAGTCCTTTCCCTAACTCTTCCATAGGGGTCACTAACCTCATTCCAGTGCTGGCTATGAGTATCTGCATCTGTCTCAGGCAGCTGCTGGTAGAGCCTCTCAGAGGACAGCCATGCTAGGCTCTTTCTGCAAGTACAAAATGGCAAAATAGTGTCAGGGTTTGGTGCCCACCTAAGGGAATGGACCCCAAACTGGACTTGTCACTGGATGGACTTTCTTTCAGTCTATGTTCCATTTTTTTTTTTTTTTTTTTTTTTTTT
>JADRCC010255098.1:0-10395 GCA_019843855.1 Hylomyscus alleni | reverse complement strand
TGTGTGTGTGTGTGTGTGTGTGTGTGTGTGTATGTGTGTGTTTATGTGTGCATGTGCGTGTCTGTGTATGTGTACATAACTGTGTATGAATGTTATGTGTCTTCTTTGAGTATTCCATGAAAATGAGTTGTAGAGTGAATAGACTTTTAAAATATATGATAACTTTATTTTTTAAAATCAAGGTAGTGAATTAAGGTTATATTTTAAAGCTACATTTCTTGTACTTATTTTCAAGTGAGAATATTAATGAGAACTATAATACTTTAAAATATTTAAGTTTTTCAATATTTAATTTTAAAAACTTAATTAAAGAATTCTCCAATGAGGAATGAATACATATTCTGAACCACTTACTGCTTTCATTACTTAAGAAATACTGCTGATGGATTAAAAATGGCAAAAACAAATCATGCTCAATTTTGAATGGCATGCATTCATAACACTTGGGATATAATGTTACAATATTATGATATTTATTAATATTACTGTGATGAATATTCATATATTCTATACTTGGTGTTATGCTTAAAATATATGCAAGTTTAATATAATTATCTTTTAAACATAATATTTAAAACACAGTACATTATATCTGGTATGTTTATATATATATAATTTGGAATATATTGACTATACTCCAATTCTGTTCTTTGGAGATATCTTTTTCTCAAAGTTCTGATGGCCCCTTCAGTTGCATATGCAAAATTAGCATTAGAACATGTCAAAATGAAGATTAAAAAGGATGTGTTCAGTCTTGACATTTCATGTCAGTCATTTGTATTTCTTGACTTTCTGTCTCCATTTTTTTCCTGTAAACAAAATATACATAATTTTGAAAGCTGTGTATTTAATGTCTTTTTTTCCTGAAGTGATAACATGTAATTTATCCATGATGTAATAGTCCATTTTATTTTCTTTTTTAATCAAAATATAATTATTCTTACTCTCCTTCCTTTTTTTCCTGAATAAACATCTCCTGTGTTTACTCCCCTTGCTGGCCTCTTCTTTCATTACTGTTGCACATATATAAAATGCATAACTATATAACTACAACCCACTGAGTTCATTTAGTGTTGCTTGTGTGTTTATAATTTCTTGGGCTGTCCACTTGATATTATTGCTCATCCGTGGGGAAGACTATTTCTCTTGTTTTTTGCATTTTTAGTTGTTTGTCATTCTTTGTTTAGGGGTCGTGCATCAGGAGTTTTCTGTCTTTCACATTAGTATGTCTACTGGTGTTGTCGCTGTTCAGGACTTATGTTGCCACCTATACTGGTGTTGTATAATGTGTGAAGTTTCACTGTCATTTCTTGGGGAAATCAGAGCAGCTATTCTGGTCCTCTGAATCTGGCAATTTTTCTATTTACATTTCTACCATCTTCTGAGTCTTAGAGGCAAGAGTTGTTCAGTAGATATATCTACTGAAGGTGAGACACTAATTCTTAGTGATATCATTAAAACAGAAACATAATATCGACTCATTAGGTCATTTTAGCACAATAGATTTTTTTCCCCAATCTGGTCTAATTGTTCACTCTTGCCTCTCTAAACACTATCTGGTGAAGTGCTACTCCAGGCTTATGATCTGTACACTTGCTACTCAGACAGACTTTCCTGTGGCCTACCCATGACTCTGCACAATTCACTCTGATTCCTAAATTCTCCCTTCCATACACTAAGCTACCCTCATCCGGTAAGTCTGGTTTTGTTCCTGTGTTTTCTCTGCAGCCTACTTCCCTAGATATTAATTATCTGCCACATTTATTTCTTGTGATGGTAAGTCTGGACTGACCATATGATTTGCTTGATAGATTAGTGAAATGCATTTTAGGTTTTGCCTGTGAAGAAGTTTCTAAACATGACTGGTATGTAGGACCACAGCCTGGGGGAGAAGACCCATTTTGAATGTGGTTAGAACTATCTGGTAGCCATAGGTCTGAAGTTGAACAAAATCAGAAGTAAGAAGGCAGCTGGAAGCTCTGTTGCGTTTGCCTCTCGACTGCCATGAGTAGAGCATCTCTGATCCACCACACCCTGACCTCTGTGCTGCTTCTACCTAGTTACAGGTCTTTAAGAATGAAGCCAGCAGAACTGGACTGAAACTCAGAAACAGACAAAATGAATCTTTTCTTTCTTTTAAATTTACTCAGCCATTTGTCATTAAAAGAAACTTTTATCTTTGATTAAATAAAGCATATCACTAAGTTTTATTCTTATATTAGCAATTATTATTGCACACGATCACATTATCTTTTCACATTCTAGTACCATAGACTTCCTTGATTGTTAATTTGTCCCTTTTATGCTTTCTACCTTACAAACATTCTACCTGATTTTTATTATTATTATTACTTTATGCATTGCCAGTAGATGCTTTGATCTGTCTTTGGGAAGGGCATGTAAGTTGAGTAGGAAGGATAATTTGAATTAAAAAAAGATTGAAAAATTTTTATTGTATATGTATGATTGAGTGAGTAGATATGACCCCTTTGGTAAAGTAGCATGAAATACATATGAGTCCATAGCAAGAACAAGGTGTTTCGAGTTTCATAGGGGCATGGAAATGAAATGAGATGGGCTAAAAGTGAGTAGGGTACGAAGCATAGGTTAATAGAATTCCTATCTTGGACTGTCTTAGCTCCCTAGCATTTAGAGATCCTTAAAGGCAAAGTTCTTTTGCCTCCTCTATTCAAAGACTGCATTCATGTGGTAGGCTGTGATTGTGCCTTCTTGTAGAACATAGGCATCCATAAGAGATTTATTTCAGCTCAGATGCAATCACAGTCTTGAAGTATAAGGACCCAAGGGAACAAGAAGATGGAGGTTGGGGAGAGTCTAGTAATAAACAGCTCTTCTTTATCGCCTCCGAGGATAGCACAGTGGGGAGCAGTTTTAAAATGCAGCAGTTGAGTAGAGCCTGTAAGCAGCACATGACTTTCTTTGCTGCCTTGGATTATATTTATAGGGCCAGGAGGAAGTGCTTTGCTACAAAGCTTCCATTTAAAATAGGATGTGGTTTATCAGATGAATGAGATGAACCTTTACAAATTCAAATTTTAATCTTTAAAATAAATATGTTATACCCTGAACAAAAAGGGCAACTATAAATATTGGGAAGCAAACTCTGATTATATATATAGGCTTGCATCAACCTGAAGAGATCTCCTCAGTGCCCTACAGCACATGTGTGCTAATAATAGCATGTTTTTGGTGCTCTGCTACACCCAGAATATGCTGCTTATTAGCAGAAATACTAATATAAAGGAAATCTCTTCCTACTTCTTGAATAAGAGCCCCCAAGGACTTGGCTGACACTAAATTGATGTAGTTTAGATATACTGATTTCCAAAGTGTATTTGTAGAAATCTAAAATTCTCTGATTTCACTCTAACACATGGGGAAGTCCGTTTGGCCTAGACCTTGTAGCAGCTGTAAGGTGTATAGTGGAGTCCAAAGCTGAAATCATCTCACTTCACAGGTATTTGCTTACCCACTGTCTCTCAAGTAGACACTCAGTACCATAAGTGCTGGAATGGGGCTTCTTTCCACTATCCATCAATCAGTGTTCCCTGTAATCTGGAAGCATTCTCTTGGATCTGCTAATGAACCTAAACCATCCCTTTTGCTTTTGGTGATGTTACTCTGTGGTTGTGGCTTCCTTTTTTGACTATAACTTCAGCCCTGGCCACCTTGTTCTTGTGCATGTCTCATTGATTTTCAGCCTTGGGGAGCTGGGGCTAGGTTCTCTTAGAAGACCCCTGAGACCCATTTGTCATCCATTGATGTTTATATCAGGATTCAACTATCTGTAAGCCAACCAAACAATGTTCTTATGCTTTTTTCTTAGAAAGCACTTGAAATGACCTTAAAAATTACCTATTTTATTGTGACGTATTCCCAGCTGATCTAGCAAACTGAGAATAAGAATTCAGATATAACTAGTATATTTTATGAATTCAGTACAAAGAATTTCAGAAAAGATGCAGAAAGGTGAATAAGTTTGCTTGTCTGTTTACTTGTTTGTTTGATTTATTTTTTAACTGCTCTGAACCAAGAATCTAGATAAGTCCCCTATTTTTTAGGTATACATTTCTTTGTAGAATTTATAATCAAATAGTGATATTAATTTGGAAGAATTGTGTGCATAGAATAGGATCATCTTGATATTATTGGCTAAAAGTTAAATTTTAAGCTATTTCTTTCAGATTTGGAATAGAAACAAGGTGGCAATAACATGAATGAATGGTGAGAACAACAGAGGAACAGATGGACTGTTTTTTAGAAGACTGAGTTGCGAGTATAGATCAGTTTGTAGTGGACTTTTCTATCATGGGTGAAAGCCAAGGTTCAATCCTCAATGATAGGGGAAAGAGTCAGATTCCAATAAATTATATCTTAAAATGTCTTTATTATTATTATTATTATTATTATTATTGTGTGTGTGTACATGTGAATTGGGGCAGGTACATATGTGCCAAGGCAAATGTGTGGAGATCACAGAACCACTTTCAGAAGTCAATTCTCTCCTCCTAGCATAAGATTCGGGGATTTGTACTTGGGCTATCAGGTTTGCAAAGCAAGTGCTTTGATCTTTATGTTGTTTTACAGGCTCCAATTAAGGCTTCTAAAAATATGTAAGTCCACAACAGCTTCACAGAAGCAAGGACAGAAATTTTCTATGTTAACATGAAGCAAATACATTGGCAATTTTTCTATATGTACATTATTACTGCATATATGCAGTAATATATATATATATATATATATATATATATAGTTCATCTTCAATGTAAGAGCATATTTTAAGTAAATAAGATTAAAATTAAGAGTAGAAAACAAAAGTTGATGAATATAACTGTCAGTTACTTTATTGTTCTTTGTGTGAATACAACAGTGTGTTCAGAATTACCATGCACAGCATCAATTTCATCATGCATTTGATTTTATTTACATACAGTCTGTGACTTAATTAGGTAATTTGTATCCTAACCTTCAAAGAAGGCATTCTGTTCTATTGAGTACATAAGAAATGATCTAAGAAAAAAAATCTACCTAATCATGTAATTATCAAATGACTAGATTAGGAATTTAATATAAACTGCTAGGATTTCTCATTTGCAGAACTGCACTTTCAATATTTTATCTAGTATCTTTGTTTTTGCCAACTAAAAAACATAACTATTCACAGAACAAAACATTAAAGAATAAACTTGTACTTTCATCTATGCCTATCACACAAATTTAAGTTCTTTGATGCAATTAGTATGGATAATCACAGAATAAGAAGACACTGTTTATAAATTTAATAATAAATTCAATATATAACAACCACTTCTTCATATTAGATATTCAGTCTTTATTCCAGAAGTCATATTTAACACCCACATTGACTTCAAATTCCTTATTTTATGTTTCCAAAGTTCATTGGTCTATATTTGAATTAATCTGAGTTCATATCACTTAAAACAAGCATTTGTACATAGAGAACAATTTTTAATCAAAATTTCAGGCAAAATTTACTCCTTTTAATTGTTGTTATATATATGTAACAGCAATTACTACATACATAAATATAACCTGCTCAGGCCATATAGCTCTACCTGAATATGTATAACCTCAAAATGAGCACAACTGATTAAAAATTCAGAGATCAAGAGATCATGGGAAGCCGACTCCCAACCGATACATCTGCATCACAACTTCCTTACTTAAGGGTCAGGGATCATGGAAGAGGTGGCAGAAGGATTATAAGAGACATAGGAACAAGAAGTGTCCTGTGAGACTGTGTGTCTTAGAAATGTCTGAGGCTACATGAAGTCTCATCAACATGGCTGCCTAACCAGTCTGAGGCAATCAATGGACATGCTAACAAGTTTTTAGTTTTAAAAAAGACTGAGAGAATATCTATAGATATGTTTAGTACTTTTGTTGTTTGTTTTGCTGTTTTTTTTTTTCTGATGGATGGGTACAGTCCAGCAAGGTGTTGGACCAATTCAAACTGTTCCATAAAAGTGGATATGTAAAGACAAACACAATACCTTATAATTGCAATTTCCTCCAAGTTGCTTTTAGATAACTGTTGTTAAAGACAATGTTTTGTGAGGATGGAAGATGAGTTAATACAGGAAAAAGAGATTCTAGTAGACACACAAGATTTTCATGTTCAGTAAACCATTGAAATTATTGATATAATAAGAATTGAGTTGAATGAAGACTTGTAGTTATGACTGAAGTTTTGTTGATATTTAAGTAAGTAGTTCCTATTTGTTGGGGACAGGTATAGATAATGAAAAAAAATTAGCCAAAGAGATAGAAAATATACCATAAACTAATTTTCAGAAAAAGGAGCAGTAAACATGAGGATAGGTGGGGAAAAAAGCAATAGGCATTAGTCTAAGCGAAGGCATCCCTGGTGATGCTAAATATAATTTTGCTTTTGTCCTGAAAAGAAGGACATACTAGAAACACAGAATAAAGGAATGACTCTAGAGATATTTGCTTGCAGATGGACAAGAAGGAAGCAGTCTTTTGAAGAAATGTCAATTTCAGTAACATCACAACTAACTTGAGAATACATGTATTTGATACCCAGGTGGGATAAGTTACAGTGGGAATTATCGTGGAATGTAGTATCATTCAGTTATTCATTTGTATAACTCAATTCCCATTGTGGAAATTATTTAGCAGTAAGTGCTATAACTAAAGCAGTGACTGGATTTTCCATTCTTTAAATATTAGTGATGCTCAGATTGATCTCAAGAAATATGATTTAGATTCCTGAGGTATAGTTGGAAGATGAGAGAGAGAGGGGAGAGAGAGAGAGGGAGAGGGGGGGAAGAGGGAGAGGGAGAAGGAGAGGGAGAAGGAGAGGGAGAGGGAGAGAGAGAGGGAGAGGGAGAGGGAGAGAGGGAGAGAGGGAGAGAGAGAGATGTCATTTTCCCTCTTGTGCCAAAGGACATGAAAGTGCGTAAATCTTCACAGGGTATGAGATTGCAATAAAGATGTGTGCAAATTTAGATGGAAATTAGGCATGTTCCCAGGGCTCCTGGAAGATTGCCAGCATAGTGCTCAAGACATTGCCTTTATAGACTATGTATGTATTTATTTCTTTGTAAATTTAGTCTATAGAGTTTTCTGTTTATGATTGTTCCCAAGGACATTCTTTCTCCAAGTATTTCTGTAAGCAGACACTAACTCAAAGCCAGTTTCTAAACCGTATCAAATATAATCAGCACTGTCTATGGGATTCTTTTTCATTGATATTGCTATTTTGGTTTCTTACAATTTCTATTGTATAATAATCATAGTCTTTAAAAGATGAATAGGTTTATGTGTACGTATGGAGCAACTGCAAATATGGGGAAATAACTATCTTATTATTTCTGGTATCCCTGTTATACTCTTCATATATATTTTGAAACATCTTTCTGTTTTGCATTACAGAATCAATTCCTAAATGTCTTTGACATTCTAAATATTTAGAGGCTTCTTTTGTAAACCACCGTATGATAGTTGGGAAATAGGATGCTAATTGTCAAAAAGACCAATGCCATTTCCTGTGAAGTACTTAATCATATCAATCCATTTTTTATACTTTCATGTTATTAATCTCAGAAAACATGGTTTACATAAAGAATGTTAAACCATTTGGAGTTAAAGAGTTTTGCCATGAGTTATAGGCTCCCCGAAAAACAAAAATGTTCTTAAATTGGTGAATTATGTACTTTTTTCATGATTTTAAATTTTTACACATAATTCTAAGTTTCTGAAAAGTAATGTAATTCTGAATATAAATATTTATTATCTGTAAGAGAAATAAGTTGTTCTCAGACTCAATAGTTATGAAACTGGATAATATCTAGTTTTGGCACATTTAAATTCTTTTGACTTTACTAAATGAGTGAACTAGAGCATAGAAGGCACTTAATCTATGTTTTTATGTTTTATAACATTACTGCTATGTTACCCAGTGAAATTACTGTATACGGAAACATTATTTATTAGTTTTTAGTATCAAATATTTATACAGCTGTACCATTGTAATAGTTTTTCAGAAAATAAAAAATGTACCTACATGAAGATTTAATATTCTTATTTCTCAATTTGTAGCACAATTTTTTTTTTTAGAATAAGGAAAGCATATTGATTGGAAATTGGTAGAAAGGCTTCATTCTAAAGCAGAGGGTTAACCTTGGGTTCAACAAAGGCTCTTCTTTTAGCTTCTATGTCTAGCCAAGGAGCCCAGGCAAAGCTTGGACTCTTCACTAGCAGTGTTCAGGGCAATCTGACTTACATCCTGTATCTCTGTACATTGCCTTAAGAACTCAGGAAAGCATGAGGTTATTTTTCTACTTATACTATTTTTGTGATATTTTCTATGTGTTTGTTGTAACAATAATGCTGCTTTATGATTCTGAATTTTTTTTGCATTTTTTAATTAGATGTTTTCTTATTTTATTTTTTAAACACTATTTATTTATTTAGAAGATTTATTTATTTATTTTATGTATATGAGTACACTGTAGCTTTCTTCAAAGACACCAGAAGAGAGCATTGGATCCCATTACAGATGGTTGTGAGCCACCATGTAGTTGCTGGAAATTGAACTCAGAACCTTTGGTACAGCAGTCAGTGCTCTTAACCACTGAGCCATCTCTCCAGCACAGATGTTTTCTTTATTTACAATATTTACTTTACCAAGTTTCCCTCCAAAAAAGAAAAGAAAAGAAAAAAATCAAAAACTAAAACAAACCCCTGTTCCCTCCCCACGCCCCTGCCACTCACCATGCCACCTCCTCCTGCTTACTGACCCTGGCATTCTCCTACACTGGGGCATAGAACCTTCACAGGGCCAAGGGCCTCTCCTCCTATTGATGACTGACTTGGCCATCCTCTGCTATACATATGCTGCTGGAGCCATTAGTCCCACCATGTGTACTCTTTGGTTAGTGTTTTAGCCCCTGGGAGTTCTGAGGGTACTAGTTAGTTCATATTATTGTTTATCCTAAGGGGCTGCAAACCCAGTCCTCTATCTAGCTCCTTCATTGTGGAACATGTACTCGTCCAATGGATGGCTGTGAGCCTCTACTTCTGTATTAGTTGGGTACTGTCAGAGCCTCTCAGGAGACAATTATATCAGGCTCCTGTCATCTAATACTTGCTGGCATCCACAATAGTGTCTGGGTTTGATGATTGAATATAGGAAGGATTCTCAGGTGAAGCAGTCTCTGGATTATCCTTCCTTCAGTCTCTGCTCCATAGTTTGTCTCTACAACTCCTTCCACTGGTATTTTGTTCCCCCTTTTAAGAAGGAACAAAGTATCCACACTTTTTTCTTCCTTCTTCTTGAGTTTCTTATGGTTTGTGTTTTGTACTAACTACGTTTTATTATATTAGCTTTATATTTAGAAATATTTGAGCTATTTTTAGTTAAATTTTTCTTTGATAGATAGATAATATCTATCTATTTATCTATCTATCTATCTATCTATCTATCTATCTATCTATCTATCTATTTATCTATCTATGCATTATAATTCCTTTTACTCCTGACACCCTCTTATCTCCATCCTACCACAGTTAATCTCTCAGGCTTCTTTCAATCTTCATTACACACTGAGTTTAGTCAGCCATCCTATGTGACTGTAGATCTGGAAAATTCCAGTGGAGCTGATGAGCTTACCTTTTTTGAGCTGTGGAATAACAATTGCAATCATCAATTATGATCAACTATGATCAGAAGACAGCCTTTTGCAGACTTTTCTTCTGTCTTCTGACTCTTATACTCCCTTTCTTTCCATTCTTTGATGTTCTCCGAGTTCAAGAAGGAGTGGAATAGATGTCTTGTTTAGGGTTGAACATTCAACTGCCACTAGGCAGCTATAAGTACCACCATTCTGTTGTTCATTTGAAAGAGACACTTCCTGATTAAGCTGGAATAGCATTTATACTTCAACCATGAATTTATTCTGTCTTCTCTCATTTCATTCCTGTGTTTACTTGTATTCTCCATGAACCATTTGAGTATGCTTATAATTGTCCCTTTGATCTATGTGTCTTCAATTTTATCTGAGTTGTCCTTACAGGGAATCATTACTATGGAACTGACAGTTTTGGTAGGGGCACATATTGTCTGTTTTTTGTATTTTTTTGTTGTGAAAATGGATTTGTGTATCTGGAAATAGATTGCTGGTTTTGCATTTTGGTATAAATTGTTGTTTTTTCCTACACAAGTCCAGAGGTCTGATGTCAGCCAATAGGTCCTTTGGGGTAGTTCTGAGTGAGTGAGGTGGAGGTGAGTTTCTATTACTGACCATGGCCACATGAAGTGATTCATTATCTGCAAAAGAACCCAGTACACACACACACACACACACACACACACACACACACACA
>JADRCC010255097.1:0-19462 GCA_019843855.1 Hylomyscus alleni | reverse complement strand
GGGGGGGGGGGAGATGCAAAGACTGATATCATTAATAACACATTGGATGTAAATGGGATAGGACGATGGAGGAAAGGCTTCGAGGGAGAAAGGAAGTACTAGGGAGACAGGGAAAAAATTAGTATGAAAAGGTATGGGCACAGTGGTATGGGCTCGGCAAAAAGTTCTCACTCGAAGACTGCACAGTTCAACAGCTGGAACCCAGTCCCCAAGAACACAACAGGCACCTATAAACCCTCATACATACCCTTTCAAGTAGGGAGAGCGTAGCTTTTAGAGCACCCTCAGGTCGTCCGAAGGGAAAGCAGTATCTTTAAAGACAAAAGGGAGGGACAGAAACATGAAACATCTACTATTAACCCAAGAGCTAAAGGATGACGCCTTCTGTTACTTGGTATTAGTGGAGAAGAACCTTGAGGACAAGTTAAAATATTGAGTTCCCTTGAATATTACTTTAACTGTTACATTTTGCCAAGGGTGTGATTTCAAGGCCTTGAACTAGCAAGGTGCCAACTAGGATGAAAACGATTCTCAAGCCTTCATGACACATGCAGTAAAAGAACAGACATTAAGGAAGTTACACTGTAGAAAAGATTACTGTGTAACGCCTACAACTGTCTTGTTTAAGGTTTGGTATTTAAGGTCCAGATGAAAATGAAAGGATTTTTCTCATACCAGCTGGCATTAATGTGCGGGAGGAGAAGAGATCCACCATATACCTAACTTCTAAGATCAGCCAAGTTCCAGTCCCCCAATTTAGGGACACTACACAGGAATCATGGTGTTTTAATTCTGTCACCTTCTCAGGAACATGCAAACCCTGTGCAGAATTTCCTCAGGAGAGTCAAGATCCCAACTGTTTTTTTTTTTTTTCTCTGATGGATCCTAACTGCACAGTAACAGGTGGAAGCCGCAGAATTGGGAATGTTCTGAAACTGAGGCTCAGGGAGAGCGAGTGGACTCATTCTAAGGTCAGTGGCCACAGGATGATTAACGGGTGGGTTTTCTTTCTCCTCTTGACGTCAGTCTCCACGTGTGAGAGAGAATCAGAAACCGACAAGCCCATCTGGAGCCACGGGTTGTAGTGAACCAGATTCAGCGAAGACCCCACCCCTGCTCTGAGGCTGTAGTTCCCTCCCCAGGACCCAGATTGCAGGCAGCTGGCCAACTTTATGCTGCTACCCCACTTTGACTTAGAAATTAACGAGTTGGGAAGAAGTTTACTTCTCTCCACATCCTGCTCACATCCTTCTCTCCACATCCTGGCCGCAGAATGAAGTTATTATTATTATTTTTTTTTTTCCACGCTGTAATTTGGATGGGTTTACCTAGAACGCCTCTTGAAGTTTCAAGTTAAAAGATGTTTAAAAAACTAAATTAAAAAACAAAAAGGAATACAAGACGCATCTCTTTCTTCCTTTTAGAAGATGTATTTGAGTTTGTTTGGGGATTGTCAGTTTTATAAAAGTTTCTCCAGTAAAGATAAACGTGAGTGCGTACTTTCTAAATATAGTTAGCCAGGCTTTTCTTCCGAGGATTTATCATCTATTTTCTCTTAGAACATATCCTTGCTTAGTATTACCGCTCCATACCATGTTCCCCTCAACTCCAGAAAAGCCTCAATCAATTTATTTTAATAGAGGTTCCTGTGAAATGGAGCTTTTTAGACCTCGGCAAATTAGCGAAGTAGCTTTAATCATCCTGTATACTTTAAACCTTAATCCACATTTAAATAAAGCGCCAATTGGCTCCTTGTAGTTCCCTCCCCTTGCTTAATCTTTTCAGTGCATTTGCATAATCCATCCATTGTCTTTGCTATTGTTTATTTCCATTAACCTGCGGGTGACACATTTTATGAATGGAATGTTACTGATCCCCAGATTACATTTAGCATTTCAGGGCTCGGAGGTCCCAATGGGTATGTTCTGAATTAGCATCGGCTGTGCAGGATGTGTAAATAATTCGGCACATTTAGAGTAATCCTGAATCAATAACCGTTAGAAAGTAACTGCACAGAAGCTTAATTAATCTTTATAATGCAAGTTATAAAAGAAGGGAATCATTTTGTTCTGCCTCCCTTCAGGATAAATATTTTGGTTTTTTTTTTTTTTTTAAACCCTCTTGACAGCTACGCAATAGTAAAGCGAAGTGGAAACCATTCAGTTACTGAATAAAATTCAACCACATTTAATACCTAATCTGAGTGAGTTGAAGCCAACCTCATTCCCATTTGGGTTAGTGAGTTTTACAGAGCAATGAGCTAGCTTAGACCCATCCTATGATGGAAGCAGCACCCCTGCCTTATTTAAATGCAGCCCTCATAGTTACTGAAATTCTAGGCGAACCTTGCATGCTTCCTCTAACAGGTCTTCTGCAATACAGATCTTGAGTCCTTTATGTTTGCTCTCACTTACCTCAAGTAATTTCTGTGTTTTTAGAAAATAGAAAAAGGTCACTTCTGGCTGATTCTTTTAACATTTGGACTTTTTATCCCCAAAGCATGTACTCGTGTTTTTACTTTTTGAGTTTTCAGTTTTTGATAGGCTGACAATGTCCTGCTATGAAAGAGAATCCCTGTTTATATTTTGGGTGGTGGGAATTTACCCCAGGACATTACATGTGACATAGCCAAGTGTCACCTGATGAGCTATATCCTCAGCCCTCAGTGCTAGGTAGTGCAATGATCTAGAATGAACTGCATGTACTTAAATTATAACATTTGTTTACAATGTGACAGTGTATCTGCTTTTTAAAGTGGCAGCAGAGGCAAAGAAATTTATAACCTTTCTCCTATCCCAGACAACCAGTGATTAGCTTATCTTTGGACGAGACTACAAGTCTAGAATCTTGTCTAAGAGGACACAGGTTGTACTTTTGTGCGTGTGTGTGTATGTGTGCTCACTCGGCACTTCATCCCTTGGGGTTGGCAGAGGCTGTATCACTCCATATGGACACTGTTCATCTAGTCTTCAATATTCATCTGTCTAATTTTCATTCAACTATGAACAATTTTGGTAGGGCCTACCATTCATTCTTCGGTGTACATGGACTTTACTCTCGCTTGGGAGACGGTGTAAGCAGGAAAGGGGTCCCACCTGCAACAGGTGTTTAGAATTTCAAGAACCCACTAACCTAGGTTCCAGAGTGGGTTCAATGCCACAGCATCTGAAAGTTCCCTTTTCTCAGCGTTCAGATTTGCTGTTTTGATTTGTAGCCATGCTAAGAGGCTTCTGTGTGTTTTTGAGGCCTGAATGGAACTGCTCGATCTCCTACTTCAGCCCCTCAAGTGTCTGGACTCCAGGCTGGGGCCATCATGCTGGACCTG
Source organism: Hylomyscus alleni (assembly GCA_019843855.1). Classification (NCBI taxonomy): domain Eukaryota; kingdom Metazoa; phylum Chordata; class Mammalia; order Rodentia; family Muridae; genus Hylomyscus; species Hylomyscus alleni. The sequence goes on along the minus strand of JADRCC010255097.1, from coordinate 16,137 downwards.
ACGGTAGCTTTAAGTTGTACTTCCCTCATGAGGGATGATGTCTCCTTTTCCCCATCAGACACTTTCTCATCCATTCTGCTTGGTGAATTTCACCATGTGTGGTTATCCTTTACCATCTGAGTTACAGATGAGGCAGAATAAAAGCAATTATGGGAACAGGGGAAAAGAAAAGGGCCTTCACATTAGAACCCCTTTGAGGCCTCTGGCTAGGTCAGGGGGGCAAACTGAGACTTCCAATATAAAGTTTGCTGCAGGGACAATACTTCTTCTGTATAGTGATAGGTTCAAATAAGAATGCTAAAATGACAATAAATGACACGTGAGACTTGACTTTATAAGGTGATTTCCCTTCCCTAGCTATAAACTATAAGATTCCTGCTTCTAGGACTCTTACCAGAAACCCCATTTAAGGTAACATATAGTCTTAACTCTTTTGCAATCCTATTGATTATGGCTTTCAACTTATCAATCGAAATCCTACCCAGGGTGCCCTCAGAGCCACCCTATGATCTTCTTTATGTAAAAGAGACCGAAAAAGGAGAAAGGTGTTCTTAGCAACCTTTGTGATGTCACTTGGAGACCACCAGGAGCACGTTAAGTGGCTGGAGTTGAGGCAGTCAAGTGGACTCCGGAGAAGACCACATCCACACTTGTGGGAGTGCCTCCTTATTTTATTAGTTTAAATAAACTCTAGCTTTGTTTTTATACTGTCCCATTCTTAAGTTCCTTTCTGTGATGAAGTCAAAGTTCAATTTTTGCTGAATGGAGGTTCACAGAGCTATCAGAGAACCGTTGTACCCCTCTGGAAGTTTCCATAAATTTAACCTCTCAGCGGTGTGTCTCTACACGCATAACATTCTTATACTATCTCTAGAGTTCAGACTTGTTCTTTGAAGTGCTATTTTAACTTCTCAATCTCATTTCTGATTGATAGATGTCCTGTGTTTTGAAACTTCTCTAAAGACTTCAATAACCTTCCCCCACTTTCCCTTCCCCCATACAATTTTTGCCGTTTCCAAATAGTCACCTCCTTTTGTTATTTGCATGCATCAGCCTCTTTCCTCCATGTTAAATACTTTCCTCAGATGTCTGTTGAACATGTGTGACCATGTATATTATTAGAAAGTGAAAGGAAGGTGTGTATATGGGGAGTTCTTGAAGAAGACAGTCCTTGAGGAAAGTGACTCTTGCTAAGATCTTAGGGAAGTCTTAATCATCTAAAGGTGTAGGCTTTTGCTCTTAGGCTAGTGAAACACTTAAGGAGAGACGCTTGCAACAAGTAAGCCTGAACAGCTGCTAGCTTTGGGACAGCCGGGTATATGAGTTGGGAGAGGCATGTTATTATAAAAGTTTTACAACAGAAGTTTATAAGATCTTCCTATCGTAACTCTTGACCATGGGTGATGTTTCTGTTCCCGCCACTCAGGCCAGGTACCATCACCTTCTCTACGGAGTTAACGGAGACTGATGTTGGTACAGGAGAGCTGTACTGGTAAAGAAAGCTGGGGGTACACATACGTCTTAGCAGGCTTATAAATCATTCACTCAAATAGAAATAACAACTTGGTGGGAGTGTGCATTCATAAAGTTTCTCATTGTTTTTGAAATGATTCCAAATCATGTAAGTACAACATGATAAGAGATTCCATTAAGAAAAAAAATTAATTGATGTAAAGTACTAATAAGAGTGGTAATAGAAGAAAACATATTAGCATATTTCTACTTACATTTCTAACTACTGAGTTCTTTGTGACTACCTACAACCGGGGCAGTAATAGCATCAAGCTGATTATCTTTCACTCGGCCAAATGATTCTTACTATTGAAGTCGAATCATTCAGAACAAGGAGCACCAGGTACTATGACTTATGCTGTGAATACAAAGGTATCTAATAGATTAAGCAGGGGAACTATTAACCATGTTTCAGTGGGACGAGTGGAAAGCACATACAATCTACAATCGCTAAAATACTTGCGACTATTCTTTAGCAGAAAAATTGGGAATGCTCCAGTCGTAGGAAACTCCTTGGTTGGTTGGTGGGACAGAGAAAAGAAAGAGAAGTCTCTAGAGCTGGGACGAAAAAGAAAACCATGAAAAGATGAAAACGCTGAGGGAAAGCAGGAGCTAAAGCTGACAGACATCGCAGCAGGTACAGCTAAGCCGCAAAAACAGTGGAAACAAATGGCCGGCAGAGGGAAGGCTGGATCACAACACGGCACGTGACTGGAATCTAGTGTTACCTGTGGCAAGAAAACTGAACAAGAAAAGTCTTGGAGGATGGAGGATAAAGCCTGACTGGAAAAACAGATACTTGGCTCAAACACGATACACACCTGAAGTGGCTGATCTGGTTTTCTAAAAGCGAAGAAAGTCGGTCTTTTATCTCTTCAAATCTTTCTTTCTCTTCCACTGAAACCGTTCCAATACCGTCAGGCCTGGAGAGAGAGAGAGAGAGAGAGAGAGAGAGAGAGAGAGAGACAGAGAGACAGAGAGACAGAGACAGAGAGAGAGCAATCTGTATTAAGAGATTATTTACCTTGAAAGATTTTATATATACAAATATATCCCCAAATCATTCAAAGAACCAAGTAAAAGGCATATTAGCATTAGCTGTGTTTACACTGGAAATTTAATGGAAGTATTTGCAGCCATTTACTTCATTTTTTTTTTTTTGACCTAGAATGAATGGAATGGATTTATTCTCTTAGACAGCCTTCAAGGTAAATGCTGACAATAAATAGATCCCAGATACACAGAAAACAATAACTAGTCCTTGAAAATCCAGGGAAATGTTCTCTAGTGGAATTAAACATCTGACCAATTAAATGCCTATCCCCCGAATGGGCTATTATTGAAACAGAATGAATGCAAGTGGAAATATCTTAACTGCTTCTCTTCCAAATGGAAATATATAAAACATGAAGCTAGAGAGATTCAAATTTTGTAAGAAACAGAAAGTTTGAATAAATATGTATGCCTGAAACTAGTAGTTAAGATGCATTTGTCAAAATTATATTTAGAAAATTCTCAAAAAAATTCTGTATCTGGTTATATAGCAGTCATATGAAATTTGAGAACATAAAGTTCAACTGTCCACGCTAATCCAGAGTGAAAAACACATTCATCTTATATTTGCTTTAAACCTTATATAGTTAAGAATGTCATTGGTGCTTGAATGGGCAGCAGGCCTTTTCCCCATTAGCTCATTTTTAACTGATTATATTTTCCTAAAGATGTACGCTTATTATTCCAAGTATTAATATTAATGCTTATGTATAAAAATAGGTAAAAACAAGGATTATTAAATGTAAAGAGAAATGATTAGAATTACTTTACAAACAAGGCTTTAATTTGATATTTACCGTTTGTGTGTGTATGCGTGTACGTGCACGAATATATATTTCAGGCTTGTTAGCTAGTCAATTAGGACAAAAGCAATTAATTTCAAAGTTATACCTGAACCTTATTGACATAATGATCTTCTAGTCACATCTAAGCATCATTTAAGTATGAGGACTTTGTTCTTATGTACAATAAATAATTTGTTACTCTAGAAATTTACATGCTGTTGGGGTTTAGTCTTTGGAAACATTTCTTGCAATTATAATTAATTTCTAAACAAGGTAACATCTAATTTTACATTTAGAATTACAGCAGTTACATTTATCATGTAAGAATGGTTTTGAATGTTAATTATGGACAGACTAATAACAAAACACTGGTATCGGTTTCGCATGTAGGAGGGAGAAAATGCCAATGGGTAAGTTATCCAGCAGGCAACTACATTTTAATGCTGGTGTTTTGCATTAAATGAAACCGTGTTTTCACATAACTGTTTCAGAATTATCTTTTACTAAGCAAATGTTAATACAAAAACCCAGACAATTTTATTGGTTATCAGTAAACATTTGTTGACAATGATTACAAAAAATTCTCCTCACTTCAGTGCTTTGGTTTTGTTGTTTTAAAGACAGGGTTGCACGTATCCTGTGCCAGTCTCAAATGGCCTATATAGCCAAGTGTCTTTGAAATCCTTATCTGTCTCCCAAGTGACCAGGGGCTCACTCTTGTGCTGGTCATGTGGGTCTCAGAGATGACCCTAGAGCTTTGTGTGTGTTAGGCAAGCACTCTATTGGCTGTATATATACCGCCAGTACCACCTGAGAGTTTTAAGTCATTAACCTGATAATTAAGGTTAATTTGGGTGTTCAGATTCAACAGACCTAGATTATGTTGTTACACAGACAGGCAATAAGAATGCATTCTAAATGGTTAGTTACAGTAGGTTGCTTCACAGTAAGCCATGACAATTTGGTAAAAGACCAAGGAGTTTCCCATTCGAATGATGGGCATGGTTCTCTGACAGATGCTCTATGGTGAGTTTGAATGACTACTCTTGTTTCAACTGTCTGATGACACAATTATCTGCAGTGACAGAGTACTGCTCACCTGGCAGGGTAGAATAGGGTTTCAGGTAAGGAACAGTGAAAGAGATGAGGCAGGAAAAGGGTTTGCATCAAGATTCAATAGTACAATGCACAGATAAACACTGTCAGTTCACCAACCTCGTTACTACCAAGTACAAATCAAACAGACGAAATACACTGGTGATGTGAACTTGCCTTTACCTCCACCCATCCCCAACCCCCATTAATGTGCACTGTAGAAGGCCACCTACTGAATATTAGGGATATGAGGTAGCCTTCTAGTCTAGGTTATCAGTAATGGATGACAAGTGGCTACAGTCAAGCCCGGGAGGAACAGTTTAAGGACTTTTAATAAGGAAGGCCAGTAATTCTTGTGTTGTCAACAATGCTCTGCCAACTCGTCTTGTCGAAAGGAACATTATGATTCTTGATTGCAGAATGTGAACTCTGCCCCCTCCGCTGGGCAAGATGTTTTGCTTGCCGAGTAACAGACTGTTCACTTCATTCCTGTCTGTACTTTCCAAGAGGGGAGGAGGTTCAGGGAAGTGAGGTTACCTCTCCAAAACAGAAGAGGCCAGAGACTGGACTTGAATCTGGGTTTCCTATAATCTGAAGCCAGAGTTCTCAATTACCCACACCTTACTTGCTTTCTTTTTTAACTTTCTTAAAAAAAAAAATGATGAACAGAAAATAAAGTCCTACTCAGCCCTGGGAGTGGTATCTGACTAGCAATAGTGTAGTGGACATCTTAAAACATTCTTATTTATACCAGGTATTTCCTATATTACTTATGCAAGGTGGAAAACTTAAAACCTAGCAAGTTAAAAAACAATGCCTCTCATTCACTTACTGAAGACATTCACAATGAAAGTCCTAAGACCTTAATCTTTTTAAAAAAAGATTTATTTATTTATTATTTATTTAATGTATAGGAGAGGGTATTGGATCCCATTACAGACGGTTGTTTATGAGCCACTATGTGGTTGCTGGGAACTGAACTCAGGACCTCTGGAAGAGTAGTTAGTGCTCTTAACAGCTGAGCCATCTCTCCAGCCCCACCCCCAAAACCTTTTACATACCAGAAGTGATATATTGACAGAAGGTCTGAGAGAAATCTTAAACCAGTTATAGTTTATGAATGGGTTTTTTGTAGCATTAGAATAATAGTTTTTATTTAATTATTACTTTATACATATGAATATTTCATGTGTATGTATGTCTGGATGCCTGTATAGTGCTCATAGAGGCCAGAAGTGTATGTTGGATGTCCTGGAATTGGAATTATAGTTGTGAGCTGCCATGTGGGTGCTAGGAATCAAACCTGGGTCCTCTGGAAGTGCACCCGGGGCTTTTATCCACTGCGCTACCTCTCAAATCACCATAGGAGATATAAAGATTATGGACTTATTAGAATTTGACTCCCCCCTCACTAGGTTCCCCACTGTTTTTGCAGGGCCAGCCATGACCAGGTCCCCTTGAGCTTTGCTCCAGCCTTCCGGGTCTTGCTCCTTCAACTCTGTCTTGGTCAAGTACCAGGAATAGTACTATTTATGAATCCTTTCACATTTCTTTTTGGATCACACCATTACAGCACTTACAAGTCAGAGCCTTTATATTGGTCTATGGCATGGTCACTCATTCCGCTCATTTGTCCATCCTCCCCTCCCAGCCTCTTAATGAGTCGCCCTGTCCTACATGAAGAACTAACTTCTCATCCTCATAACTTTCTCCCCCACCCCCATGACCACGGTACATAAGGCCACTTGCTGTTATGGCGTAATTAGGAACTAATTATTTATTTCTTGCCTCCTCATCTCTGGTATCTAACAAGCTGGCTGAGAGACTGCTGCTGTTCTGTGTAAGCATCCTGATGAAACAAAGGGGTGCAACTCAAAGTCAGATCAGCTAGAGAAGGTAAGAGGGCACAGAGACTGCTGCCTATCTGAAGGCTAGGCAATGCTTGTCGTTCCTTAGTAGTATCAGCAGAGTTTAGATGACTTGGGATATATGTATCACAGAACGGTGTCATAGATAGGAAGTTTTGTAAAAGGCAGACAGGAGCAGGGTCTTAGCTGAAGCACTTTTGGTAAAAGTACTCTTAAAAAGGGAAGCATTTGTTTAGACTTAGAAGAAAATCTCTAGTGTTTACTTGGCATTTTAGGTATATTCAAATTAATTTACTTTAAATCTCAAGAAGGTAATTCTTCTCCTGAGGTATAAAAGGGAAAAATAATGATACATCTTTCACACTGTTAAAAAAAAAAAAAAAAAAAAAAAGACTGGTCAATATGGTGACTTAAAATTCGAACATAAGTGAACAATTTCCTGGCCTGAATGTTAACTGTGGTTTAACTCTATGGCTGACAAGTGTTAAAATGGTATTGAGAAGAAAATGTACTGTCATGGATCAACATTTAATATCCACATCTTGTGCTTCCAGGCTTGCATTAATTGAAGTAACCAGATTTCAATAAAAGCAGAGTGCTCTGTGAAAGAGGCTTGAGTCACAAGCAAAGCCTGAAACATAAATTGTAAGTGGACATCTTTTTAATTATGGATGAAGTCAAACTATGATAGAGAGCGCCTTCTTATATTGTAAGCAACTAAATAATGAATACAGTTGTGTCCATATTACTAAAGGACAAAACTCATACACTAGAACTTTCTGTCACTGACTGAGTCTGTCTCCCATGTGACTGGCTACACATCATGTTCTATATTCAAAATAAGTAACACACATACACACACACACATCTGTATACACAGATACTTACATGCACATAATATCTGCATACAGGCAGTGAAAAATACTATTTATTTGAAATGCAGATCCATTACCCTAACTCATGTTATATAATTTTGATAATTCTTCTATGGAATAAGATATTTTCAACTTGTAGTGTTAGTCAACATGATAGATTATGATGTTGCATGACACCATTCTTGAGGAAGAGCCATAAACAAATGTCTACTCACCCGGGTCAGAGAAGTAATAACAGACCAAACCTGAGTTTTATGGGCCAGGGGTTATTTACAGTAGCAGAAATAACCCAAAGACAGCCAAAGGCACCCAAAGGGGTGACAACTCACAAAAGCTGGAAATGTAGACCACACCACACAACTTACATACAGCTCAACATGTTGGAGACTGTCTCTTGCAGGCAGCTCAGATGGTCTGAGCCTCTTCAAAGAAGTTAAGCTTGTCTGAGAATATCTCTCAACAGTCCTTTTCACTTATGTAAGCTTGAGGAGTGAGAGACCTACTGGATCTGGTCAGTTTCAGGGAATTCCTGAGGCTTTTGAGTTGCCTATTCCCTAGGTTTAATGAGAGTCCCTACAGGATGGAATGCTTTTCTTCCCCATAAAACACACTTAGTCTCGACAAGCTTCCCACCAAGATGGAGGTTTATCTTCAAGGAAATGGCCTCACAACAGTGATTAGAAGTAGAAAAAAACTTATATGCAATAGATATCTTGTCTTGCCCTTTTTCCACCAGTAAATGTAAGCTACAGTTTAAGGAAGTTAACTTAAAAACCATAACACAGAGAGCTGGAATGATGGCTCGGTGGTTAAGCGCACTGGATGCTTACTCAGAGGTCCTGAGTTCAATTCCCAGTAATCACACAATGGCTCACAACCATCTATAATGGGATCTGATTCCCTCCTCTCTGTCATGCAGGCATATATGCAAATAAAGTGCTCATATACATGAATAAATAAACCTTAAAAAAAATATCGTAAGAGAGGAAAGAAAGGAATAAACAATAGTATCCAGCTTTCTGTTATCTTCTGGCTTCTAGAAACAGAGAAAACAGGCAGAAATAAGTGCCTACAAAGGAAAAGGCTAATTACTTTCCAGTTTTAAAAAAAAAGTCAGAGAGAAAATGTGACCAAAAGGGTTACAGCATTCAGTGTTTAGGTAGAAAAGGAAGTTAAGCATCTAGGCAAATACTCAGATATGGATGGGCAAGAAGTACAATTTTACTCTCTGTATTTGTGAAATTTGCTGTTCACACATTGTAGACTACTGTTTCATAGTCAAAAAAACTCCAGAGGCCAATGATACAAATAAAAAATAATTTTAGCATGCTTAAGGCCCATTTGTGTATAATTTTGAGCACTTATCATTTTGACCTCTATATTTTCCAAAATACTTTGTGAGAGACAGTGATCCCCGGAGATACTCTAGACGCACAGGATGAAGGGACCCAAGCTCCCTTCTGTATAACACAAATCATGCTGTCCTCTATTGAAGTTCACAGTAAAATTGTATGAAGTATCTGGGATGTCTACTGGCAGTGGAATCTGTTGAACTTTAAGCAGTACTTCTAAAAAAAACAAATCACTTAAGTAAGTAAGAAATCACTTCTTGATTACTACTTAAAAAATCACCGTCTAGCATCCAAGAACTCGGGTTTTGTTTCTGAAAAACCACTGTATTCTTCACGGCCATTTCTGGCTGGACAGCTTCTAGGTACTTAAGAGATAAGTGAGCCTTAAACCTTAGGCATGGACAGGGACCAAGTGTGCTTGGAACGTATGGGTTGAATGAGCAGGCTACAAGCCATGTTATTTAGAAAACAGATTAATTTTTATCAATGATAGGAATTTCTTCCAAACTCCTACAACCCATCTGGTACGTCTGTGTGCCTCGGTTTGGTGAATTATGGTTAAGAGTTTATTTGCAAGCAATGAGAAGGTAAATGTTATAGTGTAGGGTGCTTTGGGTTTCCTGCAGGCTTCCTGTCACCTGCATTCTCCTCTGAGGAATGCATGACATCCTACTTTTCCCCTAGAGAGCGTGAGAAGGGAAGAGACAGCTAGAGGGTGGTATTTCTGAATTGTCAGTTCGGCCTGCAGCACAGCAGGGAAAGCCACTTTGCACTTCGTGTATTTCCCACCAATATCCATTTGTGAACAGAATGGAAGGGACCGAGAGGCACAGTGCGAGAGAGAATAGGAATGGTGGGGATGGTGGGGGATGAGGAGGACAAGAAACAGGAACCCCCTTACTTTCTGAACCTGCGACACTCCCTATTGTTTCAATCAGAATGGCCTAGCATCTGGATGGGTGTGTATTACCCAGTGTGGTTTCCTCCTCTGAAGTTATATTTATATCCACCCCTTCTTACTGAGATGGGAGAAAGATATTCTGTAAGAAAAACCGTGAAGATGAAAGTTTGAAATCGTAGTCTCTTTCTTATTCTCTTTCATAAGAGCTGTTTTTTTTTCAAATTAAAATACAATTATGTTATTTACCCCTTCCCTTTCCTGCCTCCAGCGCTTCTCATGTAACTCCCAACTCTCTTTTTTACAGAGACCATTCTCTTATAATCCTTTCTTTGCATTTTGTGGTACATTCTGATCTCCTGGAAATTGTGAACATTAAACAATAATTCTACAGTGGAATCAGGAATTACAGTTTTTAAAGACACCAGACTTGATGGAGTTTCTAGGTTGTGCAAAAGACAAAGAAGTATTTGTTAGCTGGATTCTCTTGGGAACACACAAGGAAACATTCTTTTAGACTAATTCAAACTAAGAGCACTGCTGTACACATTCTAGAATTCAAGAGAAACAAAATGCTAAGAGAATTTGAATTAGAAATAGAAAGAAGATCACTACATATAGTTATTTGATATCTAGCTTCATTTGTCTGTCTGTCTCACTATCAATCAATCAATCATTGGCTCCCTTACATTTTATATTATATATATTTTAAAATATAATGTGTTTTAAGTATCTTCATTGACAGCTAGAGACATGGAATTCAGAAAAATAAAAAGGAACAAAAATTTCCTAGAAAATGCCAATCAAAAATAACTGGAAGTACTATAAATATTATAATTTTTCTATAAATCTACAGATATATATTATTCAATTATATTATTCTAATGAACTTAGTAGCTATTTCACATATCACTTAAATATTCTAATGTATCTTTTCTAATGGAAAAGAATTTCATCAGATGGTATATGCACGTAATTCTCTTTTAGAACCTATTTGGATGTTTCTCCTAATTTAAATACTATAATTCATACTTTAATAACTAGGTTTGTACTTTAGGTTCTTTTTTTTCCCCTCGAGATAGAGTTTCTCTGTATAGCCCTGGCTATCCTGGAACTTACTCTGTAGACCAGGCTGGCCTTGAACCCAGAAATCTGCCTGCCTCTACCTCCCAAGTGCTGGGGTTAAAGGCATGTGCCACCACTGCCCAGCATACTTTAGGTTCTTAAATCATATGTATTTCTTTGGGAAAAGTCATGCTAAGTTAAACATGATATACTTGATTCTTTGATACATTGTAAAGTTGCTTTTTTTATATAGCCCCTGAGCAATGTGTCTAGCCAAGGCTGGCTGGCTTGCTTATTTGCTTATTTATTTATTTATTGACTGATTTATTATATCGAAGTATACTGTGACTGTTTTCATACACATCAGAAGAGGGCATCAGATCTTATTACGATGGTTGTGAGCCACCATGTGGTTGCTGGGATTTGAACTCGGGACCTTTGGAAGAGCAGTTAGTGCTCTTAACCGCTGAGCCATCTCTCCAACTTCCGTAAAGTTGCTTTTTGAAGAAAGCAAGGGAGCCTTACAATCTGACCTGTAGTGCTTGAAACCATTAATTTTCTTGCAGCAGCACTGACAGTAGTCTTTATCATATTTTTATCATTATTTTAAGTTTTATATGTTAAAGCTAAATTCTTTTCAATTTAAAGTTCTATACTTAAAATGATAGCCATCTTAATATGTATTTCTAGTCATTCTCATGGGCCATAAAATCACTCCACTATTAACACATTTAACTATTAATTCTACTAAGTGTTGCCATAATGATAAATGGTTTTGAGTATGCCACAGTGTTTGAACATGGTCCATGACTGAAGCTGTGTGAGATTTCTGGGAACTTGTGACAAACCACTAAGTAACCAAAACAAGAGTCTTGCAGCCTCTGTTCCTCCATGGATTTTTCTGGAATGTGCTTTTGGCCCCTCCCAGGTGTAGTAAACAGGAGTGGGGTTTGCTCTAGATTATCCATCATTTTACTTTTGTTATTCAAAAATGTTTCCAAGTATGGGTTACCCTCCTGAGTGTATACAGCCTAAATTCATGTGAACTTCATTAATTTGGCCTTGAATAGCCCCCTAGAATACCCTCATAATATAAACTGTCTGATACTCCGAATAAAGTTCATTATTCAATGAAGCTTTAGTCCATCTCATTTTTGGGCCCCAGGTTTACACTGCCAACTAGAGTGGTAACATCACATCACAGTCATTCACTTACAAACAGCCTGTAGATGCTTCCGCACAACAGTGCTAGAGTTTCCGTCAGATAATTAAAAATATATCCCTCCCCCTCCCTTCTTTCCTCCTGAACCAAATTTGTCAACTCATTAATTACAAGCCAAACTGAAAATATTAAACAGAACACGTTGGCGATAAAAAGAGGACTGAAATATGTTACTTGACTCATGGTAGATAGATATGTTCCTTGACTCATGGCTGAACAAAATTATCTCACAAAATATCCTGAAGGAAGAAGTGTTTATTTTTGGCTTACAGTTCCAAGGGATACAGTCCATTGTAGAAGGGAAGTCATGAAGGGAAGTGGCTGGTCACCCACAGTCAAAAACCAGAGAACACTTATACTCAGCTCACTTTCATCTTTTTGTTCAGCACAGGACCCTAACCCATAGTGAGCACCCACAATTACCCTAGGTCTTCCTGCCTCAACTCTCCTAACTGAGATAATCGTCCACTGAAATGCCACATTTTCTTCTTTGGTGCTTGACATACCACCAAGGTGTCAATCCATCACGCTGTATGACATTAGATATCTATTAGTAGAAGATAAAAGGCCTTCTAAATGGGAAATGAGTAAATTAGGGTATCAGAGAAGAATAGAAAAGAGAAAGTGCTTAAAAATACAACAGTTCTCTATCTAGAACATGATTCTTCTTCCAATCTCAATCAGGGTGAATCAAAAGAAATCCACAGTTACCTCAAACACAGATGGATCACAGATCCACACAAAAACTACTGAGAAGGAATGAAAGGAGATATCGTACATAGGTATATTATAAGGAACCTACCTATCTTCTTACACTTGCTTGTAAAAGCTCAAGCAGAGAACAGAATGTTAATTACATTCCAAAGCAATAAAGAGAGTTGGAAAAATTTGCAATGTTCTCAATTCTGAGAGAAAATGATCAGCAGCATAGCACTGCATGCACAGCAAAGCTTCCTTTAAAGGGCAGGGTAAAAGAAAGGAATTTCCAGGTTGAAATATTCATTAACTATGGGCTCTCTTACAGGAAATACCAAAGAACTACACCTTAGGGCGTAGTAAAATTGCTTCTAATTTTATCAATCAATATAAGCAAATATTTATTATAAAATATTAAAAATAATACCTAACAATTTGTATGGTAAGAAAACAAATTATACAGCTGGAAACCACATGGTATAACATCACAAGCAAGGAAGGCTGTGAAGAGACAGGAAGTTATCTCACCTTGCATGAAAAGCCATAAGTACAAACTCATATGAGAGAAATAGAAAAAGAAAGTGAAAATAATTGTGTAAATAGTATTAACACAAAATCAACACTAGTTATGATAAGGGTCTCTAGTAATGTTCACAGGAAGACTGGAGAATTTGAAGACTGACTGTACATAGTAACACAGTGTCAAAACAAAAAGCAAGACAGACAGACATTGAAGAAAGCATCATAGCAATGGCAGGTCTCCATGTACCCTGGTTATAACCCCGTACATCTAACAGGCACAATCTGAAAAGGGTTAGAAGACATGAACCACATAGATTCTGCCTGCACTAACTACTTTGAAGTTAAAAAAAAAAGCAACAGGAAACATTTACAATTTTTGAAGCATCTTTAGAATTTCGATACTTGACACATACTTAGCCATAAATAAAATCTCCACAACTTACAAAGTATTGGCACCTCACAGGATCACATAATAAAATGAGGTCTGAGCTCAATTCTGAAGAATTTAATGAACAATCAACATTTCTTGAAGGGAATCTTAAATATTTCCTACATAGAAAATTTCACATATGCCATAAAATCAACATTTAGGAGAATACAGGGTCTCAGACTCTTTGTTGAATGTATGATCTACTATGAATTAGCAAGGTAGGAAAAAAAATACCTCAAAATAAAGGAAGGAACAATTAAGGGGAAAAAAAAAATCCATGACAAGGAAAGAACAAGGAAGTAAACCCTTGGGGTGGAAGGGAGATGATTAAATCTGTCAAAACCAACAACTGCAGGAACTATGGAGGGCAAAGAGCGATCTTGAACCCATGCAAATGTGAAAATGAAAATTAGCCAGCCATCCAATACTGCATTAGATTAAGGATTTCTAGATGGAATGTATATTGTGATAAATGACCTGATGTCATCTCACTGAAGAGGAAGGAAGATAAGCTGCTGTCCCACTGAATACTGGAGAGCTATTCCCTAGGACCAGAGAGCTGGGGTTGTATTCCTTAGTGAATAGACATGGGGTCAGATGCTTCACTGTTGGAGAAAGAAGTGACAGATAAGCATGAAAGACAAGCTAAAAGGAATGCTCTGGTCCCGGGTGAGCAATGGCGACCTTGCTTTTGTCTATGGTGTATCTATCTAACGCACACTAAAACACCCCTGTCTTGCTGGCTCTTTCATCCGGTGCTTCAGAAGAATCCCAAAGTGGCCCAATGTGAACAGAAAACAGAGGAAACTGATTATCTGACCTCAGCACTGGTTCCCCAAGATGTGGTCTGTCTCCCTACCTACCTTCCTGGTAGGCTTCTTTCCTCCCGCGTTATGCCTTTGTTAATATTCCACTAAGTCCACAAGGGTCCCAAACAACATGGTGTGAAGGAACTGCAAGATTCAGTAACTTCTGCCTGAAGCATTTTTTTTTTTTTAATAGAATGTTCCGACAATAGTGGTGCCCAACATTCATCTGAGCGCTTGGTACTTCTATAACAAGACCCCCAGAAGCTCACGGACCTAACTCAGCCTACCTGGTGAAAAATCTGAAGGACGAAACTTATTCGCCATCGTAGCTCAGCCACAGTTGGATGTGTCCAACAAGTAACATTCATACAAACATTTCAAAACTCAAAAGCATCTGAAATCTAAAACACTTCTCATCCCAGTCATTTTGTGTAAGGGGTAGTAGACTTGCACAGTGTACATACAAGAGTTGTGACCTGACACCTCCATAGAATCTGATTATAAACCAATTGTTGACGTAATCTTCATTGATCTGTTTTGGAACCAGAGCAAGTAGGTATCATTGCTTTTCTTAGACGTGTAAACAAGTAAGAGGTGTGGCTTAGAAAGATGAGTACCGGTTGTTCAAAGTCAAAGGGCTGGTAAGTAGAAGAGCCAGAGTCAAGACTATATCTAAGTGCTATTAGGACATCTCAAGTCTTCCCTTCCCCACCCCCCACACCCCCCCGAGCTTTTTATCTTTGTGTTGTCTTTATCCTGCATCATGTTGAACTAGGTTGGACAGGTAAAGATAATGCTGACAATTTGAGATCAGAGCAGATTTTGGGATGTTCTATTTTTCTTAGAAAATGTAAGGACATCACATGATTCGGATGTGAAAGGCATTCATTCATAATACCTTTTAGCTTTATGAATCTAATACACAGGCTGGCATCTGTCAGATGAACTGTATTTTGAGGGAAATGCTGTTTATGGCATTTGCGCTTGCATCCACCTCCTTGGAAGATTCAGGTGATGTTTATATCTGATTTTTTTTTGACATGGTTTCATGTATGCTGGCCTGGAGCCAGCCATATAATATAGGATGATCTTGAATTCCTGATCCTCTTGCTTCTTCCTCTTATGTGCTAGGATTAGTCTCACAGATCATTTCTTTATGCCATATACCTATGCCAAGTTTAAGAGGTAGTAGTGGAAATCTTACGATCCTCTTTGATTCATTGTCCATGATTTTACTAAAATGGGTATTCTTATCTCTGGAATTAGTGTGGAGAGGCAGAGATATAATCTCTGAAATGGCAATCAAGGTAAATGTTAGGATCTGTGAAGAAAGAAGCATCAAAATCTGATGATCTGACAGAAAAAAGGGTGGCTTTTATATGTACTCCAGTCGCACTGCACACTTTCACCGTCTATTGAGAGCCAGCACATCAGGGCTCTCCTTTGAAAATCTCGTAGCAGATCCCAGGTGGCTATACTAAAGGTAGAATTATGGGTGACTATATTGTAGGTCTTACATTAAATTGGGACACAAAAGCCATTTTATGCTGTGGTTTTCGTTTCGCCACCCTTGGCTTGAGATATAAAACCGAGGCGTATAAACACACATATCGGCCTCGAACTTTGCCCTTAGGATGCATTGTCTCTCCCATCTGTGTTCACCTTCCGGTCGGCCCTCTGTGGGACCGTCATTGTGAGAGGCTGTGTTATTCACGGGTGTGTGCGGTTCTCTTCCTGCAGGAGTGGGCTTGTTTCTGTCCTTGACTCACTTTTTTTTCTTTCTCCTTTTCTTCCTTCTGTCTTCCTCTGTCTTGGTACCAGCCAGGCCCTTTCTGTTTGTGTCTATTCTTTTATTCCAGAGAGCTATTCAGAGAAGATGCGACTCACAGAATACACACACCCAGCAAGCACTGCATGATGGGAATGTGCTCCCTGAAGGGAAAAAAAAAAAAAAA
>JADRCC010255096.1:0-11413 GCA_019843855.1 Hylomyscus alleni | reverse complement strand
TTTTTTTTTTTTTTTTTCCGAGACAGGGTTTCTCTGTTATAGCCCTGGCTGTTCTCACTCTGTAGACCAGGCTGGCCTCCAACTCAGAAATCCACCTGCCTCTGCCTCCCAAGGGCTGGGATTAAAGGCCTGCACCACCACTGCCTGGCCAATTGAAAAATTCTTAACAAAATACTTGCTAACTGAATTTAGGAACACATTAAGGGGATTGTACATTATGGCCAAGTGGACTTCATCTCAGAATGTCAAGATTAGTTTAATATATGCAAATCATTCAGTGTAACACTCCGTATAACTAAACTCAAGGACAGAAACCACATAATCTTTTCAACTGATGCTGAAGAGGCATTTAACAAAGTTCAATGTGACCGGGATAAAAGAAGGAAAGGGAAGAAGTCACACCACCCTTAGTTACAGACAACATGGTTCTTCACTTAAAAGATCAGCTCCATCAACTAGGAAACTCTTGGATCTAATAAAGACCTACAGAAAACTGGCCTTAGCCGGCCTGAAACTATGTAGATCAGGCTGGCCTTGAACTCTTGTCTCTGCTTCCTGGGAGCTGGGATTAAAGTCAGGCCCAGCAAGAATTGCACAAACTCAAAACCAAGGAAATAAAACTGCCAGTAAAGCAAATGAACTGGATGGAGAGTTTTCAAAAAAACACAAATGCCCAAGAACTATCCCCGAGTGTTCAATAACTCAAGCCGTCAGGGAAATGCAAAGTAAAACCAGGTCGAGATATCGCCTCACTATACTCAGAATGCCTATCATTAAAAAATGTGACAACAAAAGTTAGGAAAACAACAGAGGACATGGAGAGAGAGGGACCCCTGTTCACTGTTGGTGGGGTGCAAATTAATATACCCACTGTGAAAATCAGTTTAGATATTTCTTTAAAAACAAAAATTAGAACTGTCATACAACCCCGCTATTTCAGTCCCGGGCAGAGAACCCTATCCACTAGCCCGGGCATACACCCAGAGAATTCCATACACTAGCTGCAGAGATTTTGCATGTCTGTGTTACGGCTTTATCCACTGCAGAACTGGAACCAACCTAGTTAGTTGTCCATGGACAGATGAATGAATAACGAAAACTTCGAATAGACACACACACACCCTCTCCAGGAAGTTGAGACCCCTCGGACTGACATCCACAGACAGACTTGCCCTCCCTCTCCAGTTCTCCTCGGTCCACAGCAAGCATGTCCCTTACTCAACAGCTGGTACACTCTGAGTCAAGAAGCCTTGTTTCGTGGGAAAACCTCATCATTTGGACCACATAACCCTCACACTCTTCACCAGAGCACCAGCAGCTCCTTCTGTGGCCATTTTTGCTTCTCATAGAAGTTCCCATAGTGGCAGTGCATGCCTTTAATTCTAGCACTTGAGAAGCAGAGGCAGGTGGATTTCTGAGTTTGAACCCAGCCTGGTCTACAGAGTGAATTCCAGGACAGCCAAGGCTACACAGAGAAACTCTGTCTTAAAAAAAAAAAAGTTTGCATTTGCTGTCCAGTTCAATGAGTTTGTGGCAGCTGGTGGGCAGGAAGGAGACACCAACTTCATCTTGATACAGCCAACTCCCTGGAGGTAATGTGTTAAGGAGCCCAGTTTTAGTATGTTGTTATTGAATGCAGTCGAGTCCCTGATGCAGGAAGCTGCTCCCAAGATGATGGGAGCGGGCTGATGACACTCCTGTCCCCAAGGACAACACCTAGTGACACGTGCCAGAATGAAGCATGAGCCTGTGCGCCTGAGGTGGCACTCCTTATGAGGGAGGCATTAACCTTTCTTGTTGGAATTGGAGGAGACCATGGTCATGCAACAGGCTGGGGGTGGAGGGGGCGGGCACTTGTTCCTCTGGCCAGTCCAAATGGAGAGTCAACCTGTCTACATCCTGCAGCAAGGTCCCGGGGACTGCTGTATCTCAACAGCCTGCTGATGGGGTGTAAAGGCCAAATGAGGCAGCTCCCCACCCCACGGTAACTAGGTAACTAATATTTTTATTGCACTGGCTGCCAAGGCGTTTTACACACACCTTCAACCTGCCAGGAAAGCCCTTCAGGGATAGCTCTCATTTCCTAGACCATGAGATCACAGGTCAACAGGAGCATAGAGTATGTCCCCGGTGGGTGGCAATTGTCAGGCTTTGGGGTTGGTCTTCTTGTAATCTGTTATGCCAGCGGCAGTGGGATGCAGCTCAATTCATACAGCATGAGGCCTTTTCATTCAGAAAGTTCAAGCCGCTATGGTGCATTTTTTTTCTGAGCTAGTCTTGCTATACCATATAGCATATAGCCCTGGCAGGTTTAACACTCAGTATAACTCAGTCTTTAATTCATGATTCCCTATGTGTGTGTTTGTGTGTGTGCACAAGCCCCAAGGGCCCCAAGGCAGGAATGAACAGGCTTGGGCTTCTCAAAGGGGAGCCACATATTACACACACACACACACACACACACACACACACACACACACAAATTATGTATATATGTGTGTCTGAGTCTATATGGGAGTGAGTCTGGGCTCCCTACAAAAATAACAAGGGCTTCTAACCTCAAATGACCCTTTTACAGGGGCTGCGTATCAGACATTTAAATTATGATTTATAACAGTAGCAAAATTACAGTTGTGAAGTAGCAACAAAAATAATTTTATGGCCGGGGGTTGCCACACTATGAGGAACTGTGTTGAAGAGTTACAGCATTAGGAAGGTTGAGAACCACTGGTCTAAGCCATCTTTCTGACCCTCCTTCTCCCCTCCCCCTTTCTGTTGACATAGGGTCTTATTATATACTCTGTAGTGCAGATATTTTTTGCAGCCTTGGTCATGGTATCCCTTCACAGCAATAGAATGGTGACTAGAAGAAAAGCTCACCTGTGAGTCCAGCTCTAGGAGACCTGACTTCCTCTTCTGGCCTCTAAGGGCACATATCCCGACAGGCACAATTATTAAAAATGAAAGTAAGCCGGGTGGTGGTGGCGCTCGCCTTTAGTCCCAGCGCTTGGGAGGCAGACAGGTGGATTTCTGAGTTTGAGGCTAGCCTGGTCTACAGAGTAAGTTGATAAACCCAACACCACAGAAACTCATACATATGGAAATAAGCAAAACTCCACAGAAGAATACACAAGGTACAGACTAGGATTGGGCAGAAAGGTTTTTTAAGTTTTTTTCTTGTGTGTGCACACACATGCCATGGCTTGGATGTGGCAATCAGAAGACAGTAAGTCTCCCGGGAATCCCCATTCTGGGAAATCCAGTCCTGGGGATTGAACTGAGGCCTTTAAGCTTGATGGCAGGTGAGCCACCCGGAACCAGTTGTCAGCCCTATGTAAAATTATGTAAACTATTTTGATTTATTTACTTATTTAGGGACAGTCTATGTAGTCATGGCTATCCTAGAACTTGGTATGGAAACCAGTCTGGCCTCAAATCCAGAGATCTACTTGTCTCTGCCTAATGATGGGATTTAAGGCATGTACTACCACACTCAGCTTAAACTGAATTAAAAAGATAATGAAATCATATAAAATTATTTAACTGATGGTTGAGAAAGCTTAGTTTTCTTGCAGAGGTTCAGGTCCCATCATGCCAGCTGGCAAACGCCTGTGAGCCTTCTCAGTGTCTGACACCCTCTTCTGACCTCTGTGAACACTGTGTACATGTGTAGTGTGCAAATATACATGCAGGCAAAACACTCAAACACATAAAGTAAGTAACTCTAAAAGAAGTTTAATTGAGATAGGTAAAAGACAGAAAATTTCCAGGAGAAACTCAAACAATCAATAGGAAGAAATGCATTATCCTGCCGGGCGGTGGTGGCACACGCCTTTAATCCTAGCACTTGGGAGGCAGAGGCAGGTGGACCTCTGAGTTCGAGGCCAGCCTGGTCTACAGAGTGAGTTCCAGGACAGCCAGAGCTATACAGAGAAACCCTGTCTTGAACCCCCCCCCCCAAAAAAAAGAAAAGAAAAAAAAAAGAAAACGAAATGCATGGTTACCAGGGAAACACAGTGGAATATCATTGTTGTAGATTTAAATTTTATTATTGTGTGTGTGTGTGTGTGTGAGCTCACATACACGCCACAGGTTACATGTGGAGATTAGAGGACAACGTGGTGGGATGTGGCTTGCTCCTTCCACGCTTACATGGGGCTCTGGGATGAACTCAGCTGGTCAAACACGCACAGCAAGAGCCTTTCCCTTCCTAACCAAATACTTTGTGACTTTGTAAATGATGTCAAATGAAGGCAGACTCACACTTCCAGGGTATGAGTGTAACGTGCACATCAAACAGAAATGACTTGCATGCTCACAGTCGGGCCCTAGCACATCTCCTGTCTATACAAACACTCCAGTATATGAAAAAGCCTAAAACCAGCAACACTTGTGGTATCAAACATTTAGAGTACTGGTCATTACGCCTGTATAAGTAGAGGAGACTTATTTTTCATTTATGTATACACACGTGTTTTGCATGAGTATGCTCACAGGAGGCCAGAAAAGGACATCGGAGTCTCCGGAGCTCAAGGTCTAATTGTCAACCGCTCCGTGTGGGTGCTGGGACTGACCTCACGCCCTCTGAAGAGTAGGACATGCTCTTAACTACTGAGTTACCTCTGCAATCCCTAGACATGCTCTTAAAGTTAAAAAAACAAAAACAAAAAAACAAATCCTTTTTGACATGTATAATCCAATGTATATGTGGCAACTCGCAACTGTCTGTAACTCTAGTTCCAGGGATCTAATCCCTTGTTAGGCCTCTGCATGCAGTAGGCATGAATGTGGTACAGACATGCATGTAGGCAAAACACCTACACATGTGAATAAATTAAAAGTCTAACACTGGCTGGGTATGCACGCATCTATAATCTCAGCATTCAGAAGGCAGAAGTTGGTGGCCCGGGCATGCAAGGCCACATGGGTTACAGGGACAGCTGGAGGCCAGCCTGGCCATGTTGGTAAAGAGAAATGAATTAAGATGTGCTCTGCCGCTAACAGATATATAGACATACATTTTTAGGTTGCATGGAAAAAAACTGGTTTGGGTTGCTGAAGTGTCACGTTCAGTGGATAACTGGCAGCTACTTACTATCTGGAAGCAGCGGCTTCTCTTCTATAGACAGTGGTGAAGACATGGCCTCTGAAATCCACCGACAGCGAGACAGCTCCCCTGACTGTCCTTAGGTTTGACTTCCAGATCTACCACACACAGCACGAGGACTAAGATGCTCAACTGCACCAGTCCTGCATCAGTGTGGTGTCATGTCCTGCAATCACCTGCTCCACTTAGAGGTGTTCCACGTGCCCCAGGAGCCATTATAAAATGGGTTATCATTTTACCTACATCACAGCAAAGGCCACACAGGGTGGCTCTGAAAAATACTTTACAACCTGGTCATCTGCAGGATGAGAGCCACCACTTCCCTTCTTGTCAAGTCTGGACAATTTAAAGTCCATTACGATTCACAGGAAAACTAGCCAGTCAGGAAGACTTTGGTATTCTTTTCAACTAGATGAAACAGAAAACATCATCTAAGGCATTTCTTATTCTATCTAAATGAAGAAAGACAATTAAGTGCTTCAGGAAACTGTATTAACAGAAACATCAACAAGTTACAGACAAACATTTTAATTGATTAAATATATTACTTTCAAGATCTTTTTGAAATCGCACTTGTACGGTACTAATCAACAGCCAAAGGCAATAAAAAAGGTTAGAACCAAAAATGTTCAGATATGAACACATGACAGAAACAGCGATGTAAAGAGACATACACTGCTCCCAAGAACAAGATTTTTAGAAGATAATTTATCTTAACATGTGCAAGGACAAAATTGTAATCAAAGGCTGAAAGAAATATATATTAGTGCTTGCTTTTTAAAAGTTTATTTTACATTTTAAATACAGTATTTTTCTCATTAAAAAAAATCCTAACTCTGTGGTTTCTATATATACAGAAGAGCTGTGGGGCAGCCTAATGAATATTCTGGATGTAACGGCATAGACATTTGACTACTTCTGAAAGAAAATTCAAAAACACAAATTAAGCACTGGTTAGAAGAAAATAATCCAGTTTCTTAACAAACAAAAGAGAACCTATAAAACCAGGTATTAAAAACAGAAAGAAATGCAGCATATGAAAACCTCAAATAGCCTGAATGTAGTGACCTGTGCACACTGTAGCTACCCAGTGGGACCCCTGGAAGGGACCTGTGATGTCAAAATGAAACCTAAGACTTCAGTGACAATATAACACTAGGTATATACTGTCTGTCACTTTCTATCTATACTACCCACCCCTTTAGATACTTAACCTCTTAGACAAATTTGAAACAATCAATGTGGATCTGTTTTCATAAGAAAACTAAAGATGTTCCTTTTCACACTAGCGAGACGTAATACAGATTAAAGCTGTAACATTTAAGCACGTGCATTTCCAATTTTCTCTAGATTGTAATTCCACACTGAGATTGTGGAATTGTGGGATTGTGCCCTAATAACAAATAGAAAGAAATTTAGACTGTCTCTGGCAGTGATTTCCTATTACTGCAATGGTACTCCTCAAATGCTGAATTATACTAAAGTGATTTTGCATATTTTAGTTTAGTAGGTGCCAGCTGAGTTTATAAAACTCCTGGCTATATGTTTTTTACAGAAAATAGTTTCAATTTGAGATGGTCCACAAAACTAGTATCAAAATAAAATCAACTAGTTTTGTTCTGTTAGCAGTAATGAGAATGTCAAATGGAAGAAAAGGCCTGAGAGTCCAAGGACCTGGTAGGACGGTCTTCTATGAATCTCCACACGTCAATTACCTACTGGGTTTGAATATTCTAAGTTTAAGATTCTCTCAGAAAATAATTCTCTCTAACACAACTAACTAAATAGCTCTACCCAAAGCAAAAACAGCCTTGGTTACTCAGGTAAGCTCAAGTTGAGGCCATTTCTTTTTCTACTATAATCTGTGAAGTCTCAAACTGTTGCACTTAGTCAAAGTCAGCTGCATTGAAGTAGACTAGTATAGAAGTGCTCCCAGTTACCGCTTTAACTGTGGTTCTGCAGGACACACGGAACAGACAGCAATGCACCCCGCAGCCAGGTCAGGGCAATGCTGGGACGTTTATTTTGGAGACTGAATGTTAACACGTAGCTCATGTAACTCCCGTATCTGCTAGCAGCTCTGCTGGTCAGCACCCAAGGGCTAGATGAGTCTTCAGAACTGCTTTTAACCTCAGAACATTAACGCTAAGGAGTCTCAAGGAATCCTGGTTCTCAACAAGAGTTCATAAACCATCAGAACAAAATCGAGAAGTAAACACTGACTCCTATGTGCCACAAAAGTCAAAGGAAATTAAACGTCATCTTCTGTTCAACCCTAGACTCCCGACTCTGTAACACCAGCTTTATCTAGTATAATAGACTCTGTAGTAGACTGACTTGGACCTCCACAGAGAGTAGGAGTTATCAAACTTGAGGAGATAGACCCCCCTCCCTGGATACTGGTGGCTGCCTGCATACACTTCCTCATGACAGTCCCGCCGGTATACAGGTACAATCTCATCCAGCAGAGGCTTGTTGGCATTCTTTTTTGCTTTCTCTTCAGAATTGACATTTTCTGTGAGACAGTGAGAAAAAACAGAAGACACAAGTCAAGTGTTAGATCCAGCAATATCACCTCACTCACCAAGCAATGAGGTATTGTTAGGAATTCTCTCAAATCAGTCCCAACTGTGCATGCAGGTGTGTGTTCGTCATCCACTTGGATGCCTGACCACCACTATGTGCAGTTGGTGGGCCCGGGAGTGCAGTGACAGACACAGGTAGAGGCACCTGTACCCCAGCCTTCTGTGCTACGGCTGCTCACACTCCTGGCCTTGCTTCCCCATTCTGTATCTATTCCGCTCCTAACTCCTTCCTTATTCATAACAATCTTAGTCACGGAACACCAAAGAAAACCCTGTGCTGATCTCCTACAACGGGTCCACCTTCATTTTAGGAATGGTAGAAGGTAGCCTAGGCAGACGATAGCTTCTATATATTTTAAATATAAAACCCACAGTAGAGAGGTACGCAGAGGCAGCTACAAACTGTTAGTTCCTCTAGTCCCGTTTAACAGAGATGAAACACATAGATAAAAAAATGAGTTCTGATCAAGACTCTCATTGTTAATAGTTTCCTGGGCTATAACATAACAATATTAAATTAGGGAAGAAACACTAATAGTCTGTAAGAATGAGATAATTATTCCAAATTGTCCCAGTCCAAGATGATACATATAAACAACCTCAAGGAAAAGAGACTTCTAGGTTTCTACCATGGCAGAGTGAACCCTGGCAACATGTATTAACTGTATTTTAATGCTCACAGCCAGGAATTTAAAAAGTGTGAGAAGCTCTCAAGAGGAAATAAAACAAATTGTGGTATCAATACCTGGACACTCTGGCAGTTCATATAACAATGGTACATAACAAAATGTACCATTGAAAACTAGTATGAAATTTCAATTGTTAAACTACATATTAAGTGAATTTCGAGACATGTTTATGGTCTAACAGTTCTATATTCTTCCATGTGAGCTGAGTAGTGTCAAAGCACGGCATGTGATTAAAGAAAGGTCTACTTTAAAGTCAAAGAGACTCTTCCATTCCAAGAACAGCTCAAACCCACTTCAATACCACTGTCATGAGATGCTATAGCAGTTTCAGCAAGAACAAGGGCTTCTTGTAAGCCACTGGACAGCTCTGTTAGGCCTGAAAAGTGGAACCAGGGTACGCAGCCATCCTCACAGCTGGCACTGCTGACCTGAGTCAGTCTCAATCTGACTAAGTCAACTTGTAGAAACGTTCCAAGTTCTAGTTTTTCCAGCTTACAAAATTGAGGCGGGCAGCTTCTCAAAGACCAATACATCCTTTAACTTATTTCTTACACCAAGATAGTTTACAAAGGTCTTTCAAAACTCCTGGTTATTTATTGAAAGGAATGAAAAGTCACACTCTTGTGAAATGATGATTTTCAAAGGGAAGAGTGGCTGAAATCTGGTGAGTTTTCTGTATTTACACACAACCTCTTGTTGTTATTGCCCCCCCACTTTTTTTTAAAGATTTATTTATTTTGTTTATATGATTTATTTTATTTGTATAAGTACACTGTAGCTGTACAGATGGCTATGAGCCATCTTGTATGTGGCTGCTCACCAGCCGGCTCGCTCCCCCTCTCGCTCTGGCCCGCTAGCTCCAGCGTAATTCACTGTAGCTGTTTTCAAACGCACCAGAAGAGGGCGTCCGATTACGGGTTGTTGTGAGCCACCATGTGGCTGCTGGGATCCGAACTCAGGACCTTTGGAAGAGCAGTCAGTGCTCTTACCTGATGAGCCATCTCGCCAGCCCCCTATTTTGTTTATATGAATACACTGCAGCTGTCTGCAGACACACCAGAAGAGAGCATCAGACCCCATTACAGATGGCTGTGAGCCACCAAGTGGTTGCTGGGAACTGACTGAACTCAGAACCTCTGGAAGAACAGCCAGTGCTCTTAACCACTGCGCCATCTCTCCAGCCTGGTTGGTTGGTTTTTGAGACAGGGTTTTCCTGTATAGCAGTCCTAGATGTCCTGGAATTCACTATGTAGATCAGATTGGCGCCCCCCACTCCCTCAACTCAGAAAGATCCTCCTGTCTCTGACTTCTGGGTGAAGGCTTGCCTATGCCATCTGACCTACTACACACAACATTTTACCTAGCATTTGGGAGGCAGAGGCAGGAAAATCAGGAGTTCAAGGCCATCTTTGATTATATAGTAAATTAAAGGACAGCTTTGGCTACATGGAATCCCCCCTTACCCAGCTGTGCTGGTGGCTCATATCTATAATCTTAGCACTTGGGGCTGAAACAGAAATATCCTGTCTTTGTATTTGTTTGTTTGTTTGTTTGCTTTGGTGTTTTGCTTGTTTGATTTTTTTTGTTTTTTTTGTTTTTCGAGACAGGGTTTCTCTGTGTAGCCCTGACTATCCTGGAACTCACTCTGTAAACTAGGCTGGCCTCGAACTCAGAAATCCGCCTGCCTCTGCCTCCCAAGTGCTGGGATTAAAGGCATTCGCCACCGCCGCCTGGTTGGTTGTTTGATTTTTGGTGACTGGGTTTCTCTGTGTAGCCCAGGCTGTCCTGGAACCCTTTTTTTGTAGCCCAGTCTGGCCTCGAACTTACAGAGGAGGATTCTGTCTTTAAAACAAAAGTGTTGTTATCAGAAATATAAATTCTTTTGTTGACAAGAACTCTTCCTTTCTCTTTCAGACCTTTACAAACTGGGGCATGGTGGCAAACCCCGGCAGTCCAGCTGCTAGGGAGAGCGAGGAAGAGGACTGCTTGAGCCCACCAGTTCAAAATTAGCCTGGACAACAAAGTAAGGTCCTGTCTCAAAAACAAAATATACAAACAACAACAAACCTCAAAGGGTCTTCACATACTTAGCTTTCCAATACATAAGACTGTAAGTAAAACAATGTTTACAACCAAATAGACTCTCCTGGCATTTTAGAGAAATTCATGTTCAGGGCCTTTGTGACAGATGGGCCTTTCTCAGAGCCTTTCACTTAACATCCCACTCCTGAACAGAGCACGCCCCATCTGTGAGTGTTAGCAGGATTCAATGTGAACCAAAGCCTACCTTCCTCCTCCTCCTCCTCGTCACTGGACTCACTGACATGCACACTGACAGCAGCGTTTGGAGAGTCTGTCCATTCAAAATAAACCCCAAACCCAATGTCATAGCTGTCTGTGGCAAACTCCCAGAAGAGGTATGAGCCTTCCTCGTGAGTGGGGACTCGGACGGTGACCACTTCTCCTCGCCGGACTGTAATCACAGAATCTGCATCCTGCCGAATCTTCTCTTTAAAGTCTTTGATCTGTGGTCTTGTCCACATGGATGGAGCTGCAATCACTGGAAGAGAGTCTAAGGCCAAAAGGATTTACAAAAGCTGAAGCCAAAGAGTTCTTAGCCTGCAGAGAACATCTGCACAAGGCTACCTGTGTTCTGACACCAAGGGCAATACAGGTAGCTTAGACAAGGACGGAAGGGAACAGAATAGCTTCTTAGGTATTATAATATCCATGAAGGTCACAGGTGCCCATAGGTCATCATACTCCTTCAATACAACTGACTCCACAATCTTACACGTGAGTTTTCTAAACAATCTGCTTTTATTCCATTCTACCTGTTAAAAAGTCTTAACCTCTGGGCATCTTAAAGTTCTAAGGGCTTTTCTGAAAAGAGCTAAGAGAAACAGAAAATCCTGGACAATATTAGACCCACTGGAGGAACTCACATGGAAAGGACAAAGATCTTGTTACTAAAGCAATATTCATGTGTACTGCAGAACTCAGCAGGTTTTCCAGTTAAGTTAATCAGATTC